>VDFB02211214.1:0-12914 GCA_007258455.2 Sequoia sempervirens
TCCCCTTTATTTCCAACCTTCTCCTGATGACCATTAAAGTAATCATTATTTTCAAAATTGAAAAAAAAGTTGAACTACTAGATCTCCAAACATATTTCTTTGGCTAGTAAATTTAAAATTTGTTCAAAATTGTTGGTTGCCACTCACATTTACTATTCTTCTTGTTTGGTTCCCTCCAAAGCCTCTTACTTAAAAAAATGAAAATTTTCTTAAAAACTTTCACTAGGCATCATGTGATGGGTACCATGGATTCCATTGTGTTTCTTGGGAATATTGTTGTCTTCCCCATGATGCTAGTGTTTTAGGATTTCTTTCAATTTTCTAATAAGGTATTTTCCTTTGTGCCAAATAAATTATTTATTAGATCTCTTGAGAAAAAATGAACCCTAAAAATTACTCAGTAGGCATTGTATTAGTTTAGGAGTGTCTTTTAGAAAATCAGTGTGGAAGGATTTGGACCTTAGCAACCTTCTCACCATGATGGAGAAAATTCAAATTTACAACACTTGTATCATTACAAATATTTTAAAATATTGGGAGGCTATCAAGCCTTGGATTATCTTGGGAAATGATTTTTACAATGGCCTTTTAATCAACCAATAGTCTATTTGGTAGCCTCCTTTTCTCTATTTCCAAGACCACCCTCTAAAAAATCACATGGATTCATGCCTTGATTTTCTTAAACGAGGCATTAGAAATTTTTCTAGATCTCATTTACAGAGCTAGAAAAAATTTCCTTTCTTGGCTAGAGATTAAAAGAAAATAAAGATTGTTTAACTAAGACCAAAACACTTTTTATGTTATTACTGATTCCATTACTTCTTAGATGGTCTTAAAAATTATCGTCAAGATTTTAAAGCCTTAGTGGAAGGACTCGAAATGGTATCTCAATACACCATTTTATAATTGTAAGCCTCACAAAGGATATTTGTAGCTTTCTCCTTATATTCCCATGGTTTTCTAGCTAAATCATCATGAGTAACTTTTGTATTCAATGAGAGCTTGACATCATAGATTATAGGTCATTTCGTTGGCTATTCTTGAGCCTAAATTGGCTCATTTTTTTAGGTGTGTTCTTTATCAAGGTCTTTCACTTTGTTCTCATTTAATGCATTTGGGAGTTCCCCAACCTTGTTTTCCATTCTATGGAAAATTTAGAACTCTCCATCATCTTTCTTGGTTTTGCACAAAATCTTGAGAATGTTGGAATTGGATTCATAATTTTTCAAGCCCTTTAGACTTGGTCCTTTTTTGTGGCATAGGAGTTTTGTTAGTGGACTAGCCTTGTCTCCTTTTCAAGTATACCCAAATTTAGCATGCTTTTAGGGGTAGAGTTCTCTTCAACATTTGGAAAGATAAAAATCATATATTCTTTTGGGGAAGTTATGTTGATGTTCATTTATCTATACACTAAACCTAAGATTTTCTCTAATATGCTTAAGACATAGATTCAAGTGCAAGCTAGTAAATTTTCACTTGAGGTGACCATTTGTTAGACTCTTGGACCACTAGGGATACACTCTCTATTTTGTTGCCAAAGTTTTGCCTCCTTCCTCTTCCCCTCCCTCGAGGATGTTAGTGAGGTTGCAAATAGTCTTCCAAACAAGACCGTAGTTCATAGGGTCTTGTGGTCTTAGGCCCCATAATAGAGATAATGGGTACCCATAGATGGTACTAAGCCTCACAACCACTTTTCCTTCTCTCATGGGAATGGTGTTCTTGGTTGGCCCAACTCAACAAGGTCCCTTAGCTAGAGATACCATTTCTCAAATTTGTGCTCAACAAGTTCGAAGGATACTCTTATAGAAGAGGGTGCAATCACTGCCTAGGAACCTATTGATGATAATTCTCTTTGGTGATGTATGGGGGGAATCCTAGTGATAAAGACCTCCTCTTGGTGGGATATCTTTAGTTAATTTTTTATGTTATATTGAGTTTAATCCTATAACGATATTGTTTGGACTTGGCCTTTTCTTGACCTTATGGCATGTTGTGTCTCCTTTTTCCACACACAATTTTATTGTGAATATTATACTATTATCTTTTAGATTAGTTAAAATTTAAAGAAGACTAATTCATAAAATAGAAAAGATAGAAAATTGGATAATTAATTATTCTAGGGTATCCAACAATTACTCCTTTTGCAACAAAAAAAAAGAAAAATCACAAAGCATATTCTTTGTGAAATTGTTGGCATGTCAAACTTGACCTTTGATCTTCTAGTGAAATTGAATAGTTTTAAATGAGTCTATCAAGGATCAAGTCTTATCAAATGCAATGCTTTCGAAAACTATAAGGAATCCATAGCTCTTAGTCAAAAAAGATATGCTCTTAGATTTATGCTCTCAATACCAATTAGCTTGCAAAAAAATCAAGTCTTATTGAGGGAAAGCCTTCCAGCACCATGAGGGATCCATGACTATCGGCTAAAAAAATCAGCTGAGATTTGAGTTCCCAATACCAACAGCTTAAAACAAAAACTATCTAGAATTATTATAAAAACCTCTCAGGGAGATTGTTAACATGAAAATATATTGAATTTAGCTTTATTTTATTGTACAGTATAGTTCTGTTATTTCCAAAACACAGAAGAACACAACTTCCTTCTAACGAAATAACCCATATAAGTAATTCACATGCTATTCAGGAGAGAAAAAACACTGTACCCAATAACATCTCCTTCAAAAGACACAACAAAAAGAAAAACCAGTTGACCGATCCTATGTATTCATACAAATTTCTCCCAAGTATAATTTGCTCTGTAATATGTATCATATTTGCTTTCTAATTTCTACCACTGTGACTGTTTAACGATGTGATTTTCAGAACCAGGCCTTGTGAGAGATCATCAGTGTCCTGAATATGCGGGTTGTCCATCAATATAAATGGAGCATTACATTTCTCACTGATTGTCTGCAGAGTTTCTCCCTCTTCAACTATATACATCTCCTCGCATGGCCTGTGTAAATTATGATCCTGCATGAATTGGGTTCTTGCTTCAGCTGCTGCAATCACCAACAGAACACAAGAAAACAGAGCAAAACATCTTTTTTCTGGTATTCTTGCCATTAGCCCCACAAAAAGAACTGGGCAATGAAATGAAAATGATCCAGAAGATGTGAATATGGAATTGGAAATCCCTGAAAATGAATTCAGAACGAACCTAGGATTATGAAAATGATACAGAAGATATGAATTTGAAAATTGAAAATGAATTCAGGAGGAGGTCTAGGATTCAATCTTGGGTATGCTAGGATTTTTGGGCATGATATAGGCAAGGGCAGGGATTTTGATCAGCTGTAATTGGTTGAACTGTCACATAAAACATATGGGAAAGTTTGTAGCCACCTCGTGGGAAGATAAACCAGAAGGCCGTCATAAAAACCCAATTGGTAGAAAAGTTTGGTACGTAATGGGAGGAGAGAAGGACATCTGTGGCGGAGGCTGAGCACTAGAAGACCTTTTGGAAGTTGTGGGCACGCTAATATTGACCCGGCCGTATACTTATGTCAGCCTGAGCAATTAATTCCTAATTTGTGTGAGGTAAAAATGGTGTTGTTAATCAATCTGCTTATTATAGGATTAGGAAAAATTATGGTAATTCTTTTCTGATTACCAATTATGATCAGAAATGCTTATAAGAAACTTCCAGAGAGATTTACCAGAAGCGTCTGATTTCAATGAAGACAAACTCTTATCCAAAACAAATCTTATTCTTTATGAGTAGGTCAAAGAACTAATATTTTAAGTTCGCTGAACTTACACCTGATTTGCGTCTAATTTCATGTGAGTAGCCGAATCTTTATACTCCACGTCTTCTCCTTATGACCAAAGTGTGTATATACCACCACACATCCGTGTAGAAGGATGAGCAGTGTATATATATCACCACACATCCGTGAAGAAGAATGACCAGAGTATGTATATATCACCACACATCCGTGTAAAAGGATGACCAAAGTGTGTATATATCACCAGACATCCGTGATGAAGAATTACCAGAGTGTGTGTATATATCACCAAAGACCCGTGTTATGTAGAGAACACGTGGATCACACACCTATGACTAATGGAATCCTACAATTTAAAAAACATGAGTAATTGTGATTTTCTTCTAATCAGTGGTTTATATACACATCACATGCCTATTTCAGTGCTATTAAATAAATAGTGATTTTCAACTAAGTGGGTTTTAATGCCCCACTCATTTATGGTGCATCATATCCTACAATGATGTTTTCCACTTATTTTAAGATGAGCTAATGTTAGTGGGAAATATTTCTTTCTTTAAAATAATTCTTAATAAAGAAACGTAAGTAACTCAAAAACAATTAATGTTTTTATTAGATAAAGAGGAAAAATAAGGGTTCTTATTTTTACATTAGTTTATTACCAATAATCAAGATGGTCGTTAAAATAGAGACCCCCAAAACACCATTACAAAGAGGAACAATGAGAGAGGGCCGACATAAACAACATAAATCACTGCAAAAAACCAAAATCCACTTGAAATAGCACCATCACCAGCACAAACTACTTGGAGGGGGAGTGGTCCAACCTCTAAAGGTTGAGAGTTGCCTCCCTTTCCTCAGAGAGTTGGTGTAAAGCATCCTTGAGTCTTGAGCAATGATATTCTTACTCTTGTTCGCTTTAGCTACAACAATCTCCTCGAGAATTCACATACTAGAACCATATTTTCTAGACAGTATTTACTCAATTTGAGTTGCAACCAACCCCTCCAAAACTCTAATTTTTCTCTTTAGCGAGACCATCTTGTTATGCATAATATTGATCATTTTATGGTTGAAGCAGTAAGTAGTGCAAACATAATGTTTATTATTGGTTTTCCCAAAAACCTTGCTAGCATCATCTTTACCAACTCTAATTGATTACTCTTCATTCATCCTTTTTGGCTCCTTACTCTTCACATTTTTATGTCTCAAAGGGAGCTCCTAGTCCTACCTTTGACATTTTTAGTTTGAGCCTCCTTTCTCTCCACTTCAACAACGATGGCCTTGTTCTTATTCCCCTTCCCCTCATGAATAGGGGAGGGTCTACTATTGCAAAAATTAACATCAATGTTTGACAAGGTCTTCTCAAATTCAAGAGTCACATACAACTCATCCTTCTCTTCACTCAAAATAACAACATTAACTTATTCAACAAGAGGAGCAACAAGAGTAGAAGGGTAGTGATAAACAATATAAGAGGACTTTCTAGTACAACAATAGAGCTCTTGCCAACTTTCTTCACGAGTTCCTAGGTTTTAGAGCTACCAACAATTTCATTACTGGTAAGTGCACCAAGATGGTTGCACTTTTGTGGCCAAACAAGAAAAAAAAAAGCCATAACGCGTTCGCGTTATGGCTTTTTAAAAGCAAAAAAAAAAAGTGAATCCAAATATCATTTCTCATTTGGTTTTTTCTGTGTTTTAGCTCCGCCCGCGGCCAAAAACCCTATTTTACACGCTCGCGTTCTTGGAGAGGTGATTTCTTCAAAATTCATCAACAACAATTAGATTTCTTCACAAATATGGCGCCACGACGACGAAGAGATGCAAGAGGTAAGTATTGTTTGGTATTTGTTTTGAATTTGTTAGTTTTAAATTGATTTTGTTTGTTTTAGTTTAGAAATGAATGTTTTTTTTTTAATTTGTAGGAAATCCTCAACAAGAGGAGGAAAATCCTCAACCAAATCGCCTCAACAACAAAATCAACCTCCCCACCATTCTCTCAATACCCTCACGGCACTCAAGAAAATTTGAGGAGTGAAATTGAAAACAATAGAAAAGAAGTTGAGGATCTTATTAGTAGGTTGAGTGATCAAAATTCTTCAACCACAGAAAAAAATACATCTAGCAGATTCATTGAAGGATTTGTTAAGAAATGTAGATGCAATTACCCAACAAATATCTAGATGGAAAAATAGGAGGCAAACATCGAGGGCATATTATGCAGACAAATTATCATATAAACAAGTAAAAGATTTAAAGATTACTAAAGGCAATTTGTGCTCTCTATTCACTGACCCTAGAACAAATCAAAATCTCACCCTCAATGCAAAGAGGTTTCCTATTCATTGGTGCCACCACCAAGAGATTAGGAACCGTTTTTATGACAGATGGTATATGGTCTTTGATTACCCACCGTGCAATAACTGTGAAGTCCCCCAATATTTTCTTAGGAAATTATACTATGAGTTTGTATTGAACCAAATCCTGAATTATTTTGATATGAAGGAGTTTCAGGGGAGAGGTGGGGGGTCAGCACAGGATAGGCCTGGTGCACAGCCGGATCCTACGGCAGGGAAAGGCGACCTCGCTAGAGCAGCCTCGTGAGTAGATTCGCCGATACTGCGATTGCAAAGGAAGTCGATGTAGGAACTGCGAGGCGTCACATCGCGGCTGGTGTCATCCACCACACACTAGCCTGGCTAGCACAATCGAGGGGAGTCTTGGTGGTGTCGCCCGAGGAGCCATGTGGCCGATCTTGCGGAGCCACTTGTTGGTATGACCCTACCGGCCCTCTCGGGAGGTTGCTACAGCGGGATCCATATGCTTTCTCTGGCTTGATCCGTATGCATCTGAGGGTTGGTGACGTGCATGATGCATATGGTGTGTGATCAAATGGAAATTCAACATGTTCATTGAATTTAGTTTATTAAGAATTTCGATTGTGAAATGCAAGATTAACTAATTTAGTTTTATTATTTTAATAATAAAAATTGCAAGGCCACGATGCTGACCACAGGTACGATCCAATTCTGTTGTATACTTATTTTTGCAATACACCTATCAGTGGGGTATGTAAAGTTAGTAAACAATTATAAATTTATTACATATGTTAATAGCATTTTTTTACGAATGGTATTTTAATATGTGATTTTGGATGTTGAACAGGGTGTTGTTGGAGGTTTCAAGGAAACACCTCTAAGTGTGAAATGGGTACAACAAACTTTCAACTGAGGTAATATAGAATAAGAGAACAAGTTAATGAATTCTAAGTTTAATCTGATTTATTGTATATAGTCATAAGAGTATATGGAGTTCACTAGGTTATTATTTGAAATCTTTTTAGAGAATGGTCCTACCATGATTGTTTGAAATATTAGAATTCTACCACACTAGCAGCTATATATAATAAAATTTAACATGGAGTGACAGGTAGAGCTACATTCTACTCCATCTATATAATTTTTTGTGATGTCAAGTAACCAAGAATAAGACTATGGATGTCCTACATGATTTCAATGTAACCAAAAATAAAACTTCTATCCTTGACCCTATCTATCATCCAAGACTCCTTTAATATCTACTAGATGCTTGGAGATGCTTAAGACTAGGTCAAAATACCCTATATTATCTTCATTTGTTGCATATCTCATCAAGTTTCCCTATATGTTCTCTAACTAATCATGATTGCATGGAAAGAAGTTATAATTACTCATTAAACTCTCAACTATTGGAGCCTCCTCAAACTTTCCCATAGGACATGGAAAATGCTTAGAAATGATTAAATTCCCTAATAGGGTGTGGGAAATCTTTTAGGAAAACATTTGACACTAATTTGATCCATTGAATTCTTCTTCATTCTTATATATTCCTCAAATATACCTTGCAATACCCCTATCATACCTAAATCTACTACATTCATGTCCTTGTTAGCTAGCATATAGGTGATATAGTATGGTCCATGAATTTTTATGTCTTCTTTTTTCATTTTTCTATACAGTCCTCTTTTATCTCACTACTAGGTCCTCACATAAAAAGAAAAGAAAAACAGTACTTCTTTTTCTCATCTAAGGCCCCTAAGGTTTTAAACCCCTTAGATGCAAGGATTCAAAGCACATCAACCATGTGGTACAAATGACTAAATCAGATGATCTATAGCAATGAAGAGTTTGGAAAGGAGTAGAGAGAGAGCTACTGCTGGTGACTTAGGAGAAACTTGACTTTCAAAAACAAGCCAATTAGGTGCGGAACATGTGGATTAGGACAACATTTGGTGGAAGAGGAAGAAAGATGACTAAGAACTCTGGAGGCCCACCATATAGGTGCAGTGAGCAACCATGAGAGCCCAGGAAGAAGTGATATCATGTATCAAAACATTAAGCATGCATTCTTCCGACCAATGGATAAGGAGATGATTACTTTTCTTCATTTTTCATTTGCATAACCATATCCATGCATTAGAACCGCGAAGACCAAGGATGTCAGGTTTTATGTGGGTAATGGATGTAGTCCCAAACTTAGGAGGGCAGAAGGTCAATGTATGATCTTGATGAATGATAGAAGAGGGGTTGGTCAGACAAACCAGGGGCACCTAGTCTTGAGTAGGGACCTATAGGTTAGATTGGTGAAGCAAAGCACCAAGGAGGTCTTACAAGGAAAGGCCTAGAGCAGGTACATACAAGGAAAGGATCCTGCCTGCCTGCTCCTCTTCCTCTATTTGAACCTCCTTGAGGTCCTCTACCCCTGTTATATCCACCTCTTGTAGATGTTTCACCTCCATGCTCTGTGAGTTTTGACTCTCCTTGGTTTCTTTGGTCATTGCCTCTACCTTGGTAGCCACCACGCTGTCCTCTTTGATCTCTTTGATCTATGCCTTTGCCTCTGCCCTTAGAAGTATGATCTTGCTTCCTCTTACTCCTCTCTTCAATATTTAATGCCAATTGATAACATTGGTGCACTGTTTTGGGGCTTAAGAGAACCATCTCCTCTTGAATGTTCCACTTCAAACCATTGAGATACCTTGCCACCTTGATACTTTCATCCTCTATGACATTGGACCTCATGCAAAGTCTTTGAAACTCCTCGGTATAAGAACTCATCTCCTGATCTCTTTGCCTCAAACTCTGTCTCCTCTTATGCAACTGAATTTCATAGTCTTCAGGTAGGTATGCTTCTTTCACCTTGGCAACCATTCCCTTCCAAGTAGAGATAGGCTGCTTGCCTTCCTTCTCCCTCTCTGTCTAAATGAATTTCCACCATGTTAAGGCATAACCTCTTAGTCTTGATTTAGCCACCTTTACCTTTTGTGCTTCAGTGACTCTATCACACTCAAAATGGTTTTCCATTCCCTCTATCCAATCCATAACTAAATCAGCCTCCATCTTTCCACTAAACAGTGGTACTCCTTCAAGTGCTTTTCCACTCAAAGCCTTCAATGCTTTCAAGAAGGGATCCTCCTTCAATATAGGGTCAGGTTCAGGGATTCTATCCTCCTCTGCAACCTCTTCTTCTTTTGCTATTCTTCCATCAAACCGCATAACATTCAGTGCTTGCTCATGTTGGTCTAACTTCTCTCTCAATACCCTATTGTCTTCCTCTGTTTCTTCAACCCTCTTGGCCAACTCAACATTTTTCACCATGATGCTAGAACCACTAGACTCTGTCTTTGACATACAAGATCAATCCCAAGTCTTTTTCTTGCTCTGATACCAATCTGATAGGGAGAGGGGTTGGAGGAATCAATCACTGATTCCTGCTCTAGGCCTTTCCTTGTAAGACCTCCTTGGTGCTTTGCTTCACCAATCTAACCTATAGGTCCCTACTCATGACTAGGTGCCCCTGGTTTGTCTGACCAACCCCTCTTCTATCACAAACTCCAACCACCAAGTCCGCCTTGGTTCATTGCCACAACTCTTCCTTAGCCTTTACACTATACTAAAGACCAATCTTTCTCAACACTCCATCAACTCTTGCAGGGGTAGTGATAAGTCTTAAAATGCTTCAAACTATCCTCCAAAGGTGTTTGAACAACCTCCAAGACTTCAACTTCCCATCGCTCTCGCCAATCCTTTAGCTAGGGTTTGAAAGGCTAGTAGCCCTTGAGCCCCTATTAGGTCTCCTTCACCTACAAAATAGGTTAGAACTCACAAATCTCAAAAGGACTTCCCACTCTTTTTCCAAGGTTCTTGGTTCACATGGAAAACACTCAAATATTCTTGAGGTCTCAGCCTTCCACTGTCCGTACAAAGCTCAAACATGAAATGGAGCAAAAACTAGGGTTTTAAGCCTTCCCTTGACAGCTAGCAAACTTCCAATTTGTTTACACACCAAATGGACAGATGGAGCCTCCTCCTTCATGTAGTAACAAGGTAACACACCACCCTACCTCCTCCAAGAAGAAAATCCTCAATGGCTCAGCACCCCTGCAAGATTTGTGACCTGCACAACAAGTTTTTCCTAGCCAGACCTGCACTGGCTCGCCTAGGGCATCACTTTGCTAGCAACTCCTGCACTCAAACAAAACCTACCAACTAACATATGTACAAGCATGGTGTCTAGGCACTGTTTCCAAAAGGTCGTATGGTTTGTATGGTGGAAAAGTGCTCTAGCACCCCATTTACTCAACACTGCCTGTTTTAGGCCAGCAAGCACAAAGAAACCAAAATATTTACAAAGAGACAAGAAAATGATTGAAAGAACTATCTAAAGGCTACAAAAAACTTGTACTGGATTTATTCTACATCCTACACACAACACAGAACCAGATTTAATCCATTAGAGCCTTCTTTCAGACCAAAAAATGGAAAATTTCACTCAAAAAACTATTTTCCTTCAATTTCCATCAAAACAATCCGTACAAACATACTTTCAACCTTGCACAAAGGTCAAGGAAACCTTTAAATATGCTTTCCCAACAGTTATTTTTCCAATGGGCCCTTCTTGGCCGCTCAAACACAAAAGGAGCATGTTTTTGCAAAAATTGTCAATAATTGCAAAAACCTTCATTCCTAAACTTTGGACTAGAACCTTTTTGTTTCTCACCCATGGTCAACATGACCTTATTAGAAAACATCATTCCAACCATAAAAATTCCTGAAGGCATACATCTAAGTCATAAACTCATTCTATACTTCCACATTTTTCCTAGTGTGCTCTCTATTGCTTCCTAGGTGCTCTTGCACCAATGAAATTAAGGAAGAACAACAAGAGAGGAACAGGAAAAATAAAATCAATACATAGTTTCAAGGATTTTTCAAGCGAGTAAGAGAGCTATGGGAGCAACCTCATCTAAATATTTTTGAACTAGGGTTTATATACAGAGCTTGTGGTTTTGGTGCTTTCAAATCCTCTGCTTTTATTATTTCCTATGAGTAAATTTTTTGGTAGAGTTGGTGGAATTACCTTTCTTAGTAATCACTATTAGTAGAGATTGAGATTATTAGCAGAGAGTGGGACTTAGGAAAAATGGATTTGATATGGCTATTGTTTTCAAATAATTAAAGCGAGATAACTGCTCCATATGTACATCATTCACGAGATCTTCACTTGGTAATGAGAATGGATGAACTCCATGGATATAAAGAGTATTATGAGAAAGTAGATTGAACTTGAGCCGGGCAAACCAATTTAGCAAGACTATTAGGTGATAGATAAATTTAATGAAGATGTTGGTTGGAGTGCACTTTGAATATGAGCTGATGATTTTGGAGTTCATGTTCAGAGAGTGAGAATCAAGGATATGAACCCTCTAATGTAAGAAGAGAATCATAATTAGATTTCATACAACCTGCATAAAGGTATTTCAAGCCAATCCAAAGCAAGATGGAGGGAATTCTTATACTCAGATAATTTTCAAATATTTAAATTTTGGCTTTGTGCAACTGTGTAACAGTAAATTCCCTAAGGTATTTTATGTTAAGAAAAGTTTCCTTTAGATGCAAGGTTAAAGCACATCAACCATGTGAAACTTAATTTATATCATAAGTTTGTGCCATGATGTTCTGTAAAATTCCCTCTACTCTTTGGTATCCGTATTGCCTTTGCGCTTGTCCATTTGATCCTGCATCATATTCTCCTTTTCATGATTATTTTCTCTATCATCTTTGGTATAAACACTTGACTATTATGTTTAACTCAAGTGAGGAAACTTAAAAATCATAATGATAGGCCAAAGAAAGAATATTTAGTCTTTTCATGGTAAAAGGAGACCTCAATTTAATCACTGTCATCCTCAAAAGGTTAATTCCATTGTCAAACATTTATTGCATATCTTAAACTATGACAAGCATTTAATAAGGTTTTTGAAGAATAGGCCCTTGACAAGTTAGCTCCATCATTTTCTATTGTCGTTGTATCTTTATTTAGCTCTTGCTCCATTCCTTGCAACAGTGATACTTGGATTTGTCATACTTAACTCAGTTGGCTACTATCAAAGCTCCTTTTGACTAGATCATCTCTTCTTCTCATATTGGTTGTCATATTTTACATTGTGTTTTGACGCTTTTTCACTTAAATTTTTTCCTAAAGGGTCTTTTGTTTTTCAATGTGATTGTCCCAGGTTATTGCTTTTTAAAAAATTGATAATCATATTGTTGGTTACGTTGCATTACACATCATTCAAACTCAAAGCATTACTTCAAATTTGATAACTATTTTTGTGATTGAATAATTTGTTGTTTTATTTTTCAAATGTTGGTGGGAAAACACCACCCAAATGTAACAAAAGAGCAATGGATATTGGTGTTTCCTCTGCTATACAATCCTCGATGGCTCTGATAAGGGAGGTATGAGACAAATTACTAAATTTCAATTTACATTCATTGTTATAGATGAACTAGTTCTAGTGAAAAATCAAACCATTATTGATTCGTAGTTTAATTCCTATTGGATGGTTTATACAGGGCTTGAGCACGCCTGAGCATCGGTGTGCAAATATTTCCATTGAGAGTGATCGTGAGATGGCCGTAAGTGATTATTTTGTTAAATATATTAATTTTTATAATGTAATTTCTATATATTAATGTCTTTAGCTCTTATTGTAACAGTTGAAACTTCACCAGAAGCTAAATACTAGGAGGAGCAGTAGGAGCACTCCTCGAGCACAGCAGAAATGGGTGAAAAAATTATTGCCATCGGATCACCCAGCAAAGGGAAATAAAATTGTATTTGAACCAAAGCATGGAGA
>VDFB02211215.1:0-10739 GCA_007258455.2 Sequoia sempervirens
AGTTGGCTTTCGTTTGGGCTCATTCGGACACCATTTGCCTGAGTTGCTATTTTTAGCAGTATTTGGCACTCAGCGAGGCACCCCTACTATTTTTAGCAGTATGGTCTGGTCATGTGAGGAATCACTCCCTTATTCGCCAGTTTTAGACGGTTTGTGAATCGGATATATTTGAGGGAGATATTAATATTTAATTGATTTAATTAAATATTAATTATTAATATATTAACAAAGTTATAATATTATTAAATGTTATAAATTAAGTGATTTGCTGAAGGGGTCGACCATCATTGAAGGGGGCCACTTTTAATTATATTTTATGATTAAAAGTGTTTTGAAAACTATTGAAAAATTAAAAGGGAAAAGTTCGAATTTATTTTAATGATGCCTTTTTGAGAGAATTCGCACTTTTGAGGAGATATAAGGGTTTTCATTGGAATTCGAGCTCATTATGTTGAATATTGAAATTTTTGATCAAGTCTTCTTCCGGAGAACGAAGCCTAGGGTTTCAGTTGTCTACAGGCATTGGAGAACGAGCCATCTTCAGTGTTGCGATTCAGAGGCTATGAAATACCAGCTGATCTATTGCTTTCAGAGAGATATCTTCATTCAGAAGCTATCACAGAACGTCACAGAGTATTCATCTTTAGGGTTTTCAGTCTGTGTTCCAACCAGAAGGGTTTCTCTTCCTGAGGCGCCTATTTCACAAGTTCCAGACACTCAAATCAAGGGCCGTACTCTTATTTGCTGTTGCTGTATCAAAGGCCGTACATTTCTGCTGTACCAGGCCGTACCATTGAGAAAGGGGCCGTACTTTTTGTTTAAGGCAAATCGCCTTCCTTATTGGCAGTCAGACTTCATCACTGGAGGCGCATTTATACCTGGCATCATTTCTTTTCATCCGGCGTAGGAGAAAGTCAATCTATACCTCAGCCGTACCATTTCATGGAGATTACCAGCTGGCTGCAATATCAGGTTTTCATCAAATAAAGTGTTGCTTTTTCATTTGCTTATAGTCAGATCTTTAATGTAATCAATCCAAAAAATTCAATATCAGTCTGGCAGTATTAGATCTATCGTTTTTCATCATTTGTAAGCTCGTGGTATTTTATTTACATTTTTAAGCAATTTCTTTCCAAAATCACATTATCTCTTTATTGCACAAAAACCCAAAAAAATCAAAATACACAAAAACAAACAAAAATCACACAGTTTCAGAAGTCAGGGGAAACAGGGGTTTCTACATCTACACACTATTGATAGATCTCCTTTTACATCATCATCCTTTACTCTTCTATCTTCTTCTCGTCTGGGATTGTCTTTTTTTTTTTATCTTTCCACAAACTTATTTTATATCTTTATACCTCAATGAAGAGAAGCATCTCTTTGAATAGAGATAACCCCACAAATGGACATGACTTTTAGTTAAACATTCCTTAATGATATCTTAAATTATATTCATTTTATTATTTTGTTTTGATGTGTATTATATTTTACTATTTAATTTATTTGTAATATTATTTATATTTATTTATAGTATTATTTATATTTATTATTTAAATATGTATATTTTAATATTTATAATATTATCTCTTAATAATTATTTGATAATTATGATAATATTTATATTAATTGATTTTATTGTGTTGTATTAATTTGATACATTTTTAGTATTTATTTTATTATTTAAATTGCCATTATTTACAATTTTATATTCCATAATTATCTTGTTTTAATCCCTTATTTCTTTGCTTGCTCCATTTATTTCTTCAATATAAATTATTATATTTTATATTCTAATAATATTTAAATTATTAGAATTCATATTTTAATATTTACGATATTATCTTTGATAATTTAATTATAATATTATCTTTGTGATAATTATAATTACTAATGTTTATACTTTTATTATGTTTTTATCTTATTTAATTATTATCTTAATGTTGAGATTTCGGGGACATGACAGTCCTCCCCTCCCAATTTTGCTTGTCCTCAAGCAAAACATCTTAGTTTCTTCTAGGATCTCTTTTTCTAACCTGTCACCAACGGTGCACAGGTTAGTCACGATTATACATATAATTTAAATGAGAATATTTTATAATGATTACTCTATTTGAATGTGTATATCTATTAAAAATATAAATATATGAAATATATACTTATCTTTGATATTCTTGGGTGGTGGGGACATCACAAGTCTCCCCCTCTTGGCTTTGCTGGTCCTCGAGCAAATGCAATGTCTTCTTCCTTAATATACTTGTATTTGTCTATATGAGAGAGAAAGCTTGTAACAATCATCACATTTAATCTCTTTAAGTTGTCTGGATACCTCACCTTTGGAGTGTAACCAATTTTAATCAAGAGAAGGGTTGTAACAATCGTTACAACTAAACCTCCTCGAATCTTCTAGGTACCCCATTCCTAGAGTGTACCAGCCTTGATCTCGAGAGAAAGGTTGCAACAATCGTTACAACTAGACTTCCCCCAAATCTTCTAGGTATCCATTCTTGGGGTATACCTGGCAGGTATCTTGGAGTATACCTAGTTCTGATCTTGAAGGAAGGTTGCAACAATTGTTACAACTAAACTTCCCCCAAATCTTCTAGGTATCCATTCTTGGGGCATACCTGGCCTTAATCTTGGAGAAAGGTTGCAACAATCGTTACAACTAGACTTTCTCAAATCTTCTCGGTATCCATTCTTGGAGTATACCTAGCCTTAATCTAGGAGAAAGGTTGCAACAATCCTTACAACTAACTTTCTCAATTATTCTAGTTACTTGGGTCACCTGGGGAAGGATTGTAACAATCGTTACAACTATCCTCCTCCTAGGCTATAAGTAGATCTGTCTTAACTCTGTATTTATGCAACATCATATGGTTCTTTAAGAAGATTGATTTATTACTTATATAAGGAATATTATATACAGTAGTTGGCTTGTCCTTGATCCCTTAGGGTTTTCGCCATTCTTGACTTTGTTTATTTTTGAAAGCCTCAATGGTTTCTTTCTTTTCCCATGTAGCATCTTCTTCAGGGAGTCCTTTCCACTTGATTAGGAACTTGGTGATGACCCTGTTTCTTAACTTCCTCTTTCTGGTATCCATGATGAATTCTAGTTCTAGGGTGAGTTTCCTCTCCTCATCTAGTGGAGGTAACTTGGTAGCTCAAGCATATAAGCAAATAGCTCAAGCAGGCAACAAGGAACTCAAGCACATGGGCAAGTAGATCAAGCACATAGGCAAGTAGCTCAAACATGCAAGCAAGTAGCTCAAGCATGCAAGCGAGTAGCTCCAACAAGTATGCAACTAGTTCAAGTAGACAAGTAGGCAGCTCAAGAATGCAAGCAACCAGCTCAAATATGCAAGCAACCAACTCAAGCATGCAAGTAATTAGCTCAAGCAAGTAGGCAAGTGGCTTAAGTAGACAAGCAAGTAGCTCAAACATACAAGTAACCAACTCAAACAAGTAAGCAAGTAGCTCAAGCAAGTAGGCAACCAGCTCAAGCATGTAGGCAAGTAGCTCAAGCAAGCAAGCAACTAGCTCAAGCACACACAGGATGGTAGGAAAGATGCTCTGATACCATTGTAATATCCCCATTTTGGGATTACCCTAAATCTGTCTTGATTTCTTGAAGATATCCTTTTATGATGGTCTAGTGTTCATATTGCATTCTTTTTCTCTTTTTCCTGATCAATCATAGGATAAAGACATTCATAAATTTATTCATTTTTCTATCAAATAATCACAATTACTTATAAGGCTCAATAATTGCTACAAGTATCTTTATTGTATAATCGTATTATATATGTAATTACATACAATAATGTCAATGGAGCATAACATATCAGCAATGTTATAAGATAACTAGTAGCATGCATGATTTATTATTCCCCATGCCATCAATAAAAAAAATAGATAACATTAAATAAATAGCATCATGTATGAATTACTATTAATTAGACTATTATTTAAATCCAAGATGTATTTATCAACATCATTATTTAAAAGTACAAACATTTATCTAACTTATTATTTAAATTCATAAAATACTTATCTCCTTATATTCATAAAAATAATTATCTACTTTCCATCTGCCTGTCTTTATAAATTTCAGATGATCTTGCAGTCTATATTTTATCTCTTGTTTCCCCTTCTATTCTCTATTTCCTTCTTCCTTCCATATATATATCTCATTCTTTCCCTTTTTATATCTTCACATTCAAATGAGAAGATGTATCTTTTTGAAAAGAGACATTCATTAGAAAAGACACAACCTTTTGAAATGATTGCTGCCTTTTGAAAACTAATTCCAAACCTTTCTAATTTCTATTTTATTGTTCTCTACACACTATTGATAGATCTCCTTTTTACATCATCATTCCTTTACTCTTCTATCTTCTTAAAATCTGAAGTGTATTTTTTTTATCTTCCCACAAACTTATTTTATATCTTTATACCTCCATGAAGAGAGGCATCTCTTTGAATAGAGATAACCCCACAAATGGACTTGACTTTTAGTTAAACATTCCTTAATGATATCTTAAATTATATTCATTTTATTATTTTGTTTTGATGTGTATTATATTTTACTATTTAATTTATTTGTAATATTATTTATAATATTATTTATATTTATTATTTAAATATGTATATTTTAATATTTATAATATTATCTCTTAATAATTATGATAATATTTATATTAATTGATTTTATTGTGTTATATTAATTTGATACATTTTTAGTATTTATTTTATTATTTAAATTGCCATTATTTACAATTTTATATTCCATAATTATCTTGTTTTAATCCCTTATCTCTTTGCTTGCTCCATTTATTTCTACAATATATATTATTATATTTTATATTATAATAATATTTAAATTATTAGAATTCATATTTTAATATTTATGATATTATCTTTGATAATTTAATTATAATATTATCTTTGTGATAATTATAATTACTAATGTTTATACTTTTATTATGTTTTTATCTTATTTAATTATTATCTTAATGTTGAGATTTCGAGGACATGACAGAAACCAATAGGGGTTTTGTCCTTCTAATCTCCTACACAAAGGGTTTTCATCCTTGAATGCATCAAGCTCCAATTTGGAAGGAAAAGTGAAATGAAAAATTCGGATAATTTTCTTTGAACATTGCCTTTCTTTAATAGTTGCCTTTTGGGTCCTCTATTTGAATTTACTTTTTCCCTCCAATTATTTAAAAATACTTTTTAAATTACAAAAAATACTTTTTGAATTACCTATACATTTTAAATATCACATAGGCCCTATAGTAATATTTAAGTTGCCCTTTTGAAAATAAAGAGATTGGGCCCTCTTAAAATATTATTATTTCTTTTATTTCATCCCTTGGCTTATAGGAAATAAAAAATAGGCTACAGTTCCTCAATCAATTCCTTTGGTTTTGAAAAGGGGACATGACACATCTGATTTAGGACCAACTTCCACCTTCACCTACTACATAAGGGGTAGAAGAAATTCCACCCACTTCTATACTTCCTTGCATGGGATAGCCACTTCCAACTTAGCACATAAATCTACCACTGTAGATGCCCTAGACTGAACATAACCATTATCATCAATTTCTTCTTTACCCATAATACTCTTAACAAGATTCAACAAAGCAAAGTCCTAGATTTTCTCTATACTTCCTTGCATGGGATAGCCACTTCCAACTTAGCACATAAATCGACCACTGTAGATGCCCTAGACTGAACATAACCATTATCATCAATTTCTTCTTTACCCATAATACTCTTAACAAGATTCAACAAAGCAAAGTCCTAGCATCAGAAAATCTTTCAAAGCTTGTAGTTAGAGACATTGCCTCAATGCAAAGGATCTCTACCTCCCCCCACAAAATACTTGTGAAGCATACAAACATCAACTAAGAAGCCTATCACTTGGAAGAGATGCCATGAGCTCTACTAGAATCCACACAAAGCAGCCACACCAAAAATTCATTGCATGTGAGAAAACATAAAACTGCAGAGAAAACAAGTGAAAGCCGTTGAAGATAAAAACAGCTCATAGGCATCATCCTTCACCCTAATCAATACTTCAATGTATCACCATATATGAACATCGCTAGGGGATGCAAGAATCTTAAAACATCATAACCTTCCTAACCAAGAGCCTCACAAGGCTTCGATCAATCATAGAGGCTTTTCTTTTAGTAAAAAGGGGTTCAACATCCTCCCATGAATTTACTTGATTATTAATCAATGTTGAAAAGGGAATTTGATCTATCTTGATGTTGGCTAACAAATCAACCACACCATTGCCTTCTTGATAACAATGTACAAAGGAAATATCCTTGAAATCTTTTCAAATAGACAATGCTTCTTTTGGAACACTGTGAAGCTTCTAATTCAGGAAATCTGATTTTCTCAAAACCGGAATAAAAATGACCATGTCCCCTTCAACTAATAATTGCTAGTGTCCTATAGGCCTAGCCAAAGAGAGACCAGCCACCACTGCTTCCCGTTGCACCGCATTATTGGTTCTAGAACCAAGAAAATAACAACCACCTTTTATGAATTTCTTGTCCTTGCCTCTAATGACCACACTAGCCTTAACCAAGCTTGGGTTTCCCCTAGAGGTCCCATCAAAATTTAACTTGAGGAACCCTAAAGGTGGGGGTTTCCAACAAGCCTTATTTCTTTCACTTATCTAGCTATTATGCTATGAACAAGGGAAAAGTATAATATAGTTATTACTTAGTTTGTGATCAACTTGAGAAGTAGATTTTATAGTTGTGATTTCCTCTCATCAATCGCATTATTGCAATTTGCAAATTATTGAGCAAGTCTTTGCATGGATTATGACCAATTATCTGAAGCATTGTAAATAACAAAATGAGTGGTGTTGGGTCCTAAAATCGCTGCTCCACTTCCTAAAATAAAATTTTACACTTAAGGCTAAGGTTGTCCTCATGAAGGTAAGATTGATTCATCCACAAACCATGGAGGGTTAAAGGTCAACTCAATGAGAGTGGGTTTTCTCTCCTATGCTTTGAGCTTAGCTTAAACTTAGGAGGGTGTTCTTAGAGGTAGAATAAATGAAATGAACAATTGGAGATGATAGCCAAACCCAAATTGTTGATTCAACTTCAAAGATTGTCATTGAGTTGAGAGGAGCTAGCTATCCTAATACCTCAATATATCTGATTAGACACCATCACAATGAGTGCAAGGTGGGGGCAAGATACTTGATTCACAAAACATTAGATGTGAATTTTATAATTGTATTCTCTGTGTATTATGAAATCATGAACTGTGTGTAATTGGAATTACACTAGAAAAGGTTGTTTAATGGTTTGTTCTTTTAGTGAGTGACTGAATCAATATATTCCCAAAATGGTGCCTATTAATGGGTTACAAAGTCAAGTTGGCAAGGAGTTGCAGTGAAGGTAAAGTATTGAATAATTGATCAAACCACTGGAATGAATCAAATTAAGAATATTGCAAACAAAACATACTTAGTTATCCATAACCGAGTTACACAAGTCTATATGTAAATATTGAATGATCGTTACAATAACTGTAAATGTTTTAAAATGCTGCCACATTTATCAAACCAAATTTACATTCATAGCAGCAAGTGTGCTGAGAGGAAACCCTACTATATTCAGAAATAACCCTGAACATGTACCTATAATTTTGGAGACATTACATTTGCAATATACTCTGCCATATTATCTTTCAGTACTTCAACATCCACTGCCTTCCTACAACCAAGTTTCAATGATTGGAATTCTGAATTGCTTTGACACCAGCTCTATGCTAGGAATAAAACACTGACCAATCTGTTGAAATGAATCCAAAATGTCACAATATACCCTGCAGGATGAAACTCTAACCTGTGACATTGTAGGAGTGTCAAATCTGCAACCAATGATAAATCCTACCCAAAATGGATGCCTAGGATGAAAGAGAACAAGCACGTTCATTTCTAATAGTTGGGTGAATTGATTAGTAGTAATTGTGGGTAGGTGGAAGCAAACCTAGAGTCGTTAATTTGGTGGCCAAATCAGCTCAAAAACATGCACTTTATTATCAAGTTCCTAGTGGGGTTTGGGTTCGGGAAGGAATTTGGAACCAAGATGTGGGAGCAATATAGATCGGGGCTCGAGAGCAAGGAAGAAATGGGGATCCGGACACAAGGTGGTGAGAGTCAGGCCTTGGGAGGAAACATGAACTTGAAACCTTGGGTTTCTAGTCTTGAGTGGAGCTCGAGTTCCAATAGGTAGGTCGGGGATTAGGGTCAAAGAGGAAGTTGGAATTGGAACTTAAGGTTTTAGGTTCCAATTAGGGTTTGGGGTGAAGGAGGTGTTAGGTTTTGGGCTTTGGGCATAAATGGTAACTAGAACATAAATTTCCAAGTTCTTGTTGGGACTCGGAGTCCAATAAGGAAGGGAAGCAATGCTAAGTGGGAAGTGGAAGAAGGGAGGGAATGGGAAAGAGGAACCAAAGGCTCGATGCAATGGTTTCATCGGGACTCGAGGTTTGATGGGCACCAAGGAACACAAGCCAAGGGTGGACCTTGGGGAGGAATGTGGAACTAGAACGTAAGGTTCTAGATCCATGTTAGGGCCCGAAGCCCAAAAGGAACTATAGGATAAGAAACACTCCAGGGTCTTTGAGCAAAATAATCAACTAAAAAATTTGACAGAGTCCAACAAGTGGGAGTGTTGTAAGATTTTGTAATGAACCCTACTTCTTCCTGGCTATAGATCCCTGAATCTATGAAGTTGACTGCTGAAACTTGTTCTGGGTTTTTGGGTTTTAATGATTTTGATGAAATAATGTATGCAATAAAATGCTGAAAAGGAAAATATAAACCCTACTGCAGCAAATAGATAATTTTATTGATTCACTTTGAAAACTTTTACAGTAGGGCATACCCGGAATACGATATTCTGATATTGAAAAGATGCTGAAACCCTTACTTTGAAAATCCGATGAAGCACAAACTTGACCTCTGAACGAAGCCAACAATGAGCACCTTCAACTGGTATTTCACAATCTCAGCATTTTGTTGCAATGAAGTAGCTATGTTCTCCAATGTCGATATGTTGGCAGAAACCCTAGGGTTCCCTTTCCCAAACGCCAAAGAGAAATCTTCAAACAAATATCAAATCCTGGTTGATTGGAATGAATTCATAAGTCCCTTTTTATTCTTTTCTTGTGTGAGCTCAAGCACTTTCTTGGCCCATGTGGGATAAAACTTTATAATGTTAAAGTGCCTTTATTATTATAAAGTTACTTTACATTAAAATATTTAATTAAATCACTTAAGTCACTTAAAGTTTAATATCTCTTGAAATACTTGTCCGATTGCTATGCTGTTTGAGCCAGGAGTTGACTCTCCCTATTCTCCATGTGATCGGATGCCTGTCTAAAGATAGAAACCCTGTTCATTGCCAAAAGGGACCCTCTAACTAGACACATTAGCCTATGAGGGCCAAGAATAGGCTAAATCCACCGAACTTTGATGTTCGCGAAAATGGCGACATTACAGTTCGCCCTCCCTAAAATTGCTTGTCCCCAAGCAATCTCTATTGCAAAGAAACCCGACTCCTTGAAAAGCCCAAAAAAAGGACTGTGAAGTGTCCCATACATCTCTAACTGTCTCCTGTAGCAACACAACTATGCAAACTATCCCTGGATCCCAAACCCAAAATGAAGGTTTGTTGTATCTGTCATCCTCAGACTTCCACTGCGCTTGATTGCCTCCAACTCCACCATGTTGAAAGTGGTGAAGTAACCCAATGGGACCCATCCAATATTCAGTACCAAACCTGTCACCACCTAAGTCCCAATACAATCTGAACTCACATCCGTCTCTCATGCAGAGATAAGAATATCTAGAAGCATCCGCTATGCCAAATTTCTCTTTGTCCTTCGTTAAACACCCATGGATACGATAACTAGCCCAACCATCATGCCAACTGACACCATTGTCACTCTGTAACACTGTATCTGAATGTAATCCCTGTGACATAGAAGTAGCAACCCTTGTCGGATACATAACTGCATGATGAATAACTGACTGTTGTCCCTGCAAGCAATCCCCCACAAACAACTGAGTTGGGTACTTGCAGCCGCTAATCCCATCTTTTGAAGATGGTAGCTCTCCACCCCATAACGGATGGCATAAACCTTGTGCCACTCCACATCGACACACCATCAAGTCCGTGTGTGGATCAAAAGAAAAATGATGAGCACTCCTTACTGTGTAGTTGCAATAGTACGCCCCAACTTCGGTCAAGGGCTCATCACTAGCAATACTGGAATCAAGCAGCTGATCATTTTGACTCTGAGACACAAGCTGGCGTTCAAAATCAGCTGCATGGGATGATGTATCAGATTTGCTTCCAGAAGAGGGAAACAGATCAACATGAGAGCCATACTCCCAACCAGATTATACTCTGCGTGTCCCCTGTGAAGATGATGGAGTAGCCTCGTGTACTAACACACAACTCTCAAGAGAATCCACCACTGCGACACAAGAGCTATCAATAATTTGTCCTGCATCATCTATCATGGTATTGACCACAGGAGAACCTGATACAACGAGTGGTTCTCTACTGCTCTCAACCAAAGTACTCATCCCAATTGAAACTACTGCACCTATATCCATGATGGATGTAACCACATCCTCACTACAATCCGTGGAGATAAGATCATCACCAACTATCGTTGTAGGA
>VDFB02211217.1:0-15271 GCA_007258455.2 Sequoia sempervirens
GAAGAAAATGTTATATTAGAAGGGATGACGAAAATTTAGGGAAGTTTGATGCTAGATGTGATGAAGGTATCTTCCTTGGATACTCTACTAGAAGCAAAGCTTACAAATATTTCAATAAAAAGCTATGAAAGATTGTAGAAAGTACAAATTTCAAGGTAGACAAAGCATTGGAAAATTCAATTGAAGTTTATGGATATGTATCTGATGAACCTAATTGCATAGAAGTTGAAGAAGTTATGGAAGAACAAGAAAAGTAGATTGAAGAAGAAGCTCTGATGGTGTCCTCGAAGACATCTAAATATGTGCAAAAAAATCATTTAGAAAATTAAATCATTGGAGACTAAAGAAAAGGTGTATTGACAAGAAGTAGAACTATTGTTGCTGGTGAAATAAACATGTGTCTACTTTCTGAAGTTGAACCTAAAATAGTGAGTGAAGCATGTAAAGATGAGCATTGGATAAAATCTATGGAAGAACTTATGCATATTAAGAAGCATCAAACCTGTGAATTAGTTCCTAGACTAAAAAATAAAACAATATTGGAGAAGTGGTAAAAAATAAAGAATATTTGTGTGAAGTAAAGGCTACTCACAAGTAGAAGGTATATATTTCTAGGAGACATTTTCCCTAGTGGCTAGATGGACACTATCAGAATGTTTGTAGCATTTTCTACTCATAAAGATTTCAAATTTTATCAGATGGATGTAAAGTCTGCATTTTTTAATGGTGGGTTAGGAGAAGAAGTCTACATGGAACAATCGAAAGGATTTCAGTTGTCAGATCAAATGGATATGGTCTACAGATTAAAGAAATATTTATATGGATTGAAGCAACCTCCAAGAGCTTGGTATGAAAATTTGGATAGGTATTTGATTCAACAAGGTTTCAATAAAGGTACGACAAATAGTAATTTTTACTTCAAAATTGATAATGACAAGATATTGATAGTGGTTGTATATGTGGATGATATTATCTTTAGAGGAAATGAAACAATTTGAAAAAACAATGTTGAAGAGATGCAAAAGGAATTTGAGATGTCTATGTTTGGTGAGATGAATTTCTTTCTTGGGCTACAAATCAATAAAACAGAGAAAGGTATTTTTATTTCACAGTCTAAGTATGTAAAAGACATGTTGGAGAAGTTTGGGATGGATGGTTCCAAACCAGTATGCACTCCTATGGTGACTAGCTGAAAATTGGCTAAAGATGATGATTCACCTAATGTTGATCAGAGCAAATACAAATCAATGATTGGAGGAATTTTGTAGGGTAAAAGAAATAAGTTGGGTACACAAAAAAAGGAAGTTTCAGCCAAAAAAAAATTCTCATAGAAAATGCGTGTGTTATGCTTTGGGTAATTGAGCCTAAAAAACACTTATGCACTAAAAAATGTGTATGCGTTATATAACGCATACACGTTTTATAACATGTAAAAATTGATTATTTAAAAAAAATATACTTTTTAGAAACAGGTAACACAAAGTTATTTAACTTCTACTAGACCAGATATCATGCATGTAGTTTTTCTTGTGGCTAGATTTGAAGAAGATCCTAGAGAAGCACATGTTGTTGTTAAGAGGATATTCAAATACTTGAATGGCACTCTAGATTCTAGCTTATGGTATCCTAGGGATATTGACTTTACACTAAGTTCTTATACAAATGTAGATTGGTTAGGTTGTGTTGATGAAATAAAAACTACAAGTGGTGGTACATTCTTTCTTGGTTGCAGATTGGTGTCATGGTTAAGTAAAAAGAAAGATTTAGTTTCCTTATCCACTACAAAAGTTGAGTATATTGTTGTAGCATCTTTTTGTACACAAGTTTTTTGTTGGAAAAATGTGTCTCAACCTTGCAATTATATACAATTTATTGTTAATAGGATTTATATATATGTTTCCTAGTTACACTCATAGGCATATACAATGGTAGCATGGAGCGAAATGTGAGCATGTTAACTTTTTATGAAACTTCTAGAATGGCCAACATACATTAAATAAAGGATATATTTTAAATCTGGACCATTTGTTATTAGGTTTTAGACCTAATGGAAAATATTTTGTTGGTCTCTCTTTCCCTAGAATGTAACTCTATTTTATGAGGGCATTGTATTATGACTACAAAAGAGAGATTGTGATGATTTATGAGAGTATGATAGCAGTCATGTTGTCTCTTGATCTCTGAGTGATGATATTCCTATGAGAACCTTTCTCTGCAAGTATATTGTAATCTTTGTGATTTACTGAATAATATATTGGGTGACCAAGTTATAGTGTGGGTTTTTTCTCCCAAAAGGGTTTTCCCTGCGTAAATCACTATGTCATGAATGAATGATATTTATGTTTATTTCTATTTAAGTTTCTATAACTGTTAAATATCTATAAATTTTTTGCATTATTCTCCTCTCAAGATTAGTGTGGGAAGTTTTTTCACTACCTTAGCTTCCTTACAAGTCATATTAGAGTTTCATCATTGTTTTGAAAAGGAAAAATAGGTTTTACAAGGACTTTGAAACCACAAAGTTTAACGCAAAGATAAGCGAAATACGACAACGGTGTCCTAAAAAGGTAAGCCCGTACCAAAGACAGGGGCCCAAAAAGGACAGCAAAAATAGCAACCAAAGACACCACGTTACTCCAAGGTGTTCAGTAACACCTCAGCTTCCTTTTCAACATCCTTCATGTCCTGTAACCCCTGCTTGAGAATTTGAGTAATATGTGATAAAGTCAGGGTCTTCCTCTTAATGTTAGCCCTGGTACGAGTCAAAATCCCTTCACCAGCCGATCTGCTGCCTCCCCTATCCGCATCCAAATCCACGACCAGTGAACCCTTTTGGTTTTTTTCAAGCTTTTCCACCATCGCATTAATGATGATGGTATTATGCCTAGCAATTTTGTGATTGTTTGCAACAGTGGCCCTAATGTTTTGTCCAATCTTGGACATCTTGCTTTTCGATACTAATAATCTATCTCCTCACCTTAATTGCTGTTTTCACCGATGATAGGTTTCCTGTTCATAATTATCTATACAATTCAAGTGATCTTGTTTCAAATCGCTGACCTTGTTGCTAAGATCGGTAGCTTTAGCCTTCAGATCACAAACTTCTTTAAGGTCCATTTGAGAGCGATTGAATACCGTCTACTTTCACTATACTGAAATCACTTAGGTAGCTTATTCAGGGCCGAATTAATTTCATCTTGAATAGGGGAATCAAAATGATCATTCCCAAATTTTCCAGAAGCAGGGGCACTAGGGGCCGATTCCTTACTGACCATGGGCTTATCAAAGAGGATTTCCATAGAATTCTCAGAATACGAAACAAGTTTCATAACAGGGTTACCTTTAAAACCAGGGGACAAACTCGGAGTAGGGAAACCAGGAGACGGCTGGGGGTTAAGACAGAGTGGTGAAGCAAAACCCGAACTAGGGCACTCATACGGAGGTTGTAGTTTAGGACAAAGGCAGTGGGCGAATCCTTAGGGTTTTTCGAGCAAGAAAGAATTTGAGGAGGCGATGGTATCATGACCCTTAGCTTCCTTACAAGTCATATCAAAGCTTGATCGTTGTTGGTTTCAACTGTGCGTTGTTGGTTTTTTTGAACTAATCAAAATTTGAGTGGGAGCTTGTGTAGAAGATACTTTGTGATCTTGTTGCAAGAATTTTTAGATGCCAAGTTCATCAGGGAGAATAGAGGAGAAATTTTCTTGTAATAATTTTGAGATGTGGAAGCTAAATATGGAGGATTTGTTGATAGATCGAGATCTATGGGATGTTGTTGATGAGAATGTTTCAAGGCCTACAGATCCTATCAGACTGCTCAATATGATGTTATGGACCATAAAGCCAAGGGTCTAATTATATTGTGCTTGGTAGACTTTGTTGTAATTAATTTCCATGAGGAAACCGCTACACAAAAACTATGGAAGAAGCTTGGTGAGATGTATCAGGCCAAATCTTTAGTGAACAAGATTTTCTTGAGGAAGAAGTCGTCTTCCTTGAGAATGGAAGAGGGTGGATGAATCATAGACCACCTAGAAGAATTCAATATGTTGGTGTCTCAATTGGTATTAGTTGGTGTCAAAATGGATGAGGAAGATAAATGCCAGAACTTGCTTTGTTCTTTGCCTAATTCATGGGATTCTCTTGTTATGGCTATTGGGAGCACTTTTGTTATATTGAAGAGTGAAGATGTGGTGGGTTCTTTGATTTCTGAAGAAATGAGGAGGAAGGTATCCATCACTAATAAGGAGGCCCTTAATTTTTGTGGAAGAGGAAAAAGGAAAGAAGAATGATAAGCGTGAAAAATTCAACTCTAGGGGAAGATCTAAATCTCCTAGAAAGTCCAAAGTTATTTTCTAGAAATGTGGCAAGCTTGGGCATGTTCGTAAGGAATGCAAAGAAGAAAAGAAGAAATTTGATTTTGATTATGAGTCCAAGAAGGAAGATGGAAATGCATTAATTGTAGCTTTGACAACTCATGTAGGTAATGGTGCATGGTTAATTAAATTTGGTGCATCTTTCCATATGACCTTTAATAGATATTGGTTTTGTGAATATGAAGAATTTGATGGAGGTAAGGTGTACTTGGGTGATGATTCTCATTTAGACATTGTTGGTCATGGTAAAGTTAAAATCAAATTTCCTGATGGTAGAATAAAAAGGATTAATAGTGTGTTGCATATCCTAGGATTAGCATGAAATTTGTTATCTGTGAGCAAACTAATAGATGTGAGTGTGCAAGTAGTATTTTTTGATGCAAGATGCAAGATGGTTAGAGTTTCTACGGTGATTTCTAGAGGTTTAAGATATGGCACATTGTATAATCTTGATGCATGCACTATTGAGTGCAATAGTACTTTTGTGAAAATCAAGTCTGTGGAAGAAGTGAGGGTTTCACCTTCAATAGATGGTCATGGATTTTGGGTACCCAAGGGTTATCTTTCTTCTAAAACAAAGTTACCTACAAAGAAAACTATGTTATGGCACTAGAGACTAGGACACATTGGAGAAAATGGTCTAAGGACCTTGAAAAATAAAAACCTTATTGAGGGTTTGTTTGATTGTAATCTTGAATTTGATTTATGTGAGAATTGCATTTATGAAAAACAAAACCATGTTCAATTTTACGCGAGTTCTCATAAATCTTGTGGTGGATTGGATCTTATTCATTCGGATGTGTTTGGTCCTATAGATGTTCCTTTGATTGGTAAATCCACATGTATATTATATTTCATTTATTGATGATTATAGTAGAAGGACATGGGTATATTTCTTAAATAGTAAATCTAATTTTTTTAGTCAATTTAAAGAATTTAAAGCAATGGTTGAGTTGTAGAATGGAAATAAAATAAAATGTTTTAGGATTGATAATGGTGGTGAATTTTTCTCTAATGATTTTGATAAATTGTTTAAATATTGTGGTATTCATAGACAGAAGGAAACTCTATATTCTCCACAATAGAATAGAGTTACAAAAAGAATGAATAGGTAATTTATGGAAAAGGCTAGGAGTATGTTAAGTGGTGCTCATCTAGAACAAAGGTTTTGGGCTGAAGTTGTTGTCACTACCTGTTACTTGATTAACAAGTCTCCTTCATTTTTTCTTGTTGATAAGATGCTTATAGATACATGGTCGGGTCGCAAGCCTTCATTGATACATCTTAGAGTTTTTGGTTACAAGGCATATGCACATGTGCCAAAGGAGAAGCAAATAAAGTTGGAGAACAAGGATGTGAAATGTATCTTCATTAGATACAGTTATGGTGTGAAATGATACAAGCTTTGGGATCCTATTGCATAGAAGGTAATACATAGTATAAGTGTGATTTTTAGAGAAATTAAGCCTTCTTCTATTACATTGCAACTAGAACAAAGTAAATAGGAAGATGTGATTCAATTTCCTCCTATACCTAAGAAAGTTTAATCAAGGACCAAAGATAGACAATAAGTTGAGGAGAGTTCATCTAGCTCTAGATCTTCAGAAGAGGAGGAAGAACCTCCAACTCAACTTGTTCATAGGTCTACAAGACATAGACAAGCACCAAAAAGGTATTCACCTGATCATTGGAGATGTATTTTTCTTTGAATACTAACCTCGATGAACCCAGATTTGTAGAAGAGGCACTAGGTATGAATGATGTAGAATCCTAGAAGATTGCTATGGATGAAGAAATGGAATCTTTGAAAAAGAATGATACATGGGATCTTGTACCATTTCTTGAAGGATGAAAAACCTATTGGTTGTAAATGGGTGTTCAATAAAAAGATTGATTTAGATGGAAGTATTGAGAAATACAAAGCAAGGTTGGTTGTGAAGGGTTAATCTCAAGTTGAGGGTGTTGATTATGGTGAGATATTTTCTCATGTTGCAAAAATGACATGATCCATTCGATTTTTTCTTTCTATTGCTGCTACTTTTCATTTAGAGGTTGAGCAAATGGATGTGAAAATTGCTTTCCTTCATGGTGATTTGGAGGAGGATATTTATATGGCACTGTCAGAGCACTACGTGGTGAAAGGTAAAAGTATGGTTTGTAAATTGAAGAAATCTTTGTATGGCTTAAAACAAAGTCCTAGGATTTGGTACCAAAAATTTGATACATATTTGTTGATTTTGGGATTTGAGCATTCTATCAAATCATTGTGTTTATTATAAAATTGATGAAAATCATTTCTTGTTTATTGCATTATATGTTGATGATATGTTATTTATTGGCAAAGGGAAAGGTGTGATTTCAAAACTAAAATCTCAACTTGTTGCTAAATTTGAAGTGAAAGATCTTGCTGCAGCTAAACACATTCTTGGGATGGAAATTAAAAGAGATAGAGTGAACAGAAAGTTGTGGCTTGGCCAAAGTAAGTATTTGAGTTTAATTCTACAAAGGTTTGATATGCAAGATTGTAGACCATTGTGTGTTCTTGTTTTAGTTGGAAAAAAATTATCTATTTCAGATTGTCCAACATCCCCATTAGAGATGGAAGACATGAGCATATGCCTTACTAGAGTTTAGTTGGAAGTTTGATGTATGCTATGGTTTTTACTAGACCAGATATTTCCCAAGTAGTGGGATTTCTTTCCAGATATATATCTAATCCTAGTAGAGTTCATTGGGATACAGTTAAAAAATTCTTTAGATATTTGTGGGGTACCTCAGACTATTCTTTATGTTATCATAGTAATATGATTGAAGACAAAATTTCCCTTAATATTCATGGTTAAGTGGATTCAAAATGAGTAGGTGATGTTGATAACAAAAAATCCACCAGTTCTTATGTGTTTACTTTATTTGGTGGTGTAATTAGTTGGATGAGTAAGTGGCAGGCTATGATTGTTACTTCCACTACTGAAGCAAAGTATATGGCAGCTACTCATGCTTGTAAGGAAGCCATTCATCTTAAGAGACTATGTTCAGATATTGGTATAAAACAAGGTGCAGTTACAATTTATTGCAACAGTTAGAGTGCAATATGTCTAGCCAAGAACCCAACATTTCATGCCAAGACCAAGTACATTGATGTACAGTAGCATTTTGTTAGAGATATGGTCAAAGATGGTAGGGTGAAGCTAGTTAAATTAGATACTTTGATGAATTTTGTTCATTCTTTAACTAAGTTTGTGAGCATAGAGAAGTTTAGATGGTGCTTAGAGACTATGGGCCTTTCAGCCCCTAGCAATTAAAGAGACAATGTTTGCACCCTCACGTTGCTCTTGTAAGGTGTTCAAAAAATGGTATATTTATTGGGAAAATGTGTCTCAACCTTGCAATTATATGTGGTTTATTTTTTATAGGATGTATACATATTTATATATATATATATATTTCCTAGTTACACCAATAGGTGTATACAATGGAAGCATGGAGCAAAATGTGAGCATGTTAAATTTTTTAGGAAACTTCTAGAATGGCCGACATACATTAAATAAAGGATATATATGTTGGAAATAGGATGCCATTTAATTGCAAATCCTAAACATTAATTATTTAATGTATCTCCTAGATTCTTGGAATGTGTTCAACAACACTAAGATTAGGATGAAATTAATTATTTGGATGAAATATAGGATGAACTTGAAATTTATAGTTATTCCTAAATAATAGGAGCATGTGGGTGCACACATGGTAAGGTGACACTCACCTTTTGTTTAGTTAACTATACAGAGTAACAGTTAACACTTCTGGATGAATGTAAAGATCCTAGGAGTTAGGATTTGATGTTTGCATGCTTGAAGTTCAGTTTAGTTTAGTTCAAATCAGTTCAGTTCAGTTTAGATCAGTTTAGTTCAAAATCAGTTAAGTTTAGTTCAGTTCAATTCAGTTCAGATCAGTTCAGCTTAGTTTAGTTCAGTTCAGTTATGGTTCAATTGTCTTTAGTTAGTTTCAGTTGTATGTTAGTTAACTTTAGTTAATTTGGAATGCATGCCTAATAACATTGAGTTGTATGACAGATAACAGGGAGTACCTCTAGTTAATAGGGGAAGTGAGCCAACTTGGGCACCCAAGATGCTTTCTTGGAATTAACTCCAATGCATGATAAGATATTTCTAAATGCTCTGTTAAGTGGGACCCTCGTTTGGGCGCCATCGTTGAGGAAGAGCTTTGTAATTATCACTGAAGTGAAGGATGAGTTGTAGCTTTAGTTTGGGATGCCCAAATGGGTAAAGCACATGTTCTAAGCTTTGGTCTTCATGGTAGAACTCAAATTGAAGCAATATGGCATACCTTTTCTATAGATTGAGCTTGTGCATTGTAATTATTACCATTTGGATATTACAAGGTTGCATATTGTCTCTATATATCATTCAAGTTGAAGAGAGTTTTCATAATTGTTATTGTAGGTGTGAAGAAGATTGGTAGAGATAGAAGAAGCATTCTCAAGCAAGAATTGTAGCTATTGTAATTCAGATATTGAATAATAGAATAATTCTTGGTGGAGTTTTTTCCCAAAATGGTTTCTCCATGGTACATCTTGTGTGATCTTTCTAATATCCTATCTAGTTCTTCTATCAACTTCTCTCTACTTTCTACAATAGTAAAATGGATTAATCAAGATAATCACCCACAAAGAATATATGTAACAAAGAAAAAGACTTACTTAGATCAACAATATTAAATTTTTATAGAGTATTAAGCTAAGAAAACACCTGATTTTTCAACAATATATTATAAATTAGGACCATTTTTTATTAGGTTTTAGATCTAATGGAAGATATTTTGTTGGCATGTCTTTCCATAGAATGTAACTCTATTTTATGAGGGCATATTACGACTATGGCAGAGATAGATTATGATGATTTCTGAGATTATGATAGCGGTTGTGTTGTCTCTTGATCTCTGAGTGGTGATACTCTTGTGAGAAGCTTGCTATGCAAGTATATTGTAATCTTTGTGATTTACTGAATAATATATTGGGTAGCTTTTAGAGTGTGGGGTTTTTCTCCCAAAAGGTTTTTCCCCATGTAAATCACCATGTCGTGGTATGCATGATATTTATGTTTATTTTTATTTAAGTTTCTCTAACAAGTTTGCATTATTCTCTCAATATTAGTGTAGTAAGTTAGTCCACTACCTTAGCTTCCTTATAGTTTTGTGGATGACATAGACATTGAAGGATATCAAAGTAATGTATGATGATCCCATTTCTATCTTCTGTGATAATACAAGTGCAATTAACATTTCAAAAAATCTAGTGATGCACTAAAGGACAAAGCATATATCTATCAAGTATCACTTTTTGATAGAAAATGTCTTGAAGAATGAAGTAAAGCTTGAGTATATACCTACGAAGGATCATATTATTGACATATTCACAAAGGCCCTTCCTAGAGATACTTTTGAGTATCTCTGGGAGAGGTTAGGGGTCATTTCCCCTCCTTTCTTGAACTAGATGCATATGGAGATGCATCAGTACAGTGGATCTATGGATCTATCTTCTTTTTGGACTGATGTTTGGTGGCTACCTCTCAGGGGGAGTAGGTAGTATCGTCCATTGTCATTGTGCAATTATTTGGGTGTACTCCTAAGGGGGAGTATTTAGTACTAGTATTGTTCCTAATATCAAAGGGGAAATCAATGAAAATATCCTTTTCCTTTGCTATTGATGTCAAAGGGGGAAAAATTATCATGTGAAAAAGTTTATCTACTAAGGGGGAGAAAGTAAAATCATGAAAAAATGTGTTCAGAGCTATTGTGTTTTCTTTAATGGTTTTCACATCATGTGTTTCCATCAATGATGAAGAGGGAGATTGTTGCAAGTATGAAGGTGTTGTCATTGATGTCAACTAGATAACTGGTTATTATGGTCATTGTTGGTTATTGGTTGTATATGTTAAGGATATTGAAAAAATTGTAATAAAGATAGGTTGCAGGTATTCAATGTTTTCTCTTGGTTTTTCTCTAAGATTGACTGCTATGCTAATAAGGATTTGATGTGTTGATCATGGCTGTCAAAAGTTGCTATATCCAAATTTTGGGTCTGTGGATCGTTGTACAGTGTGAGATATGTTCATCAAATATGAACTATGCTTTGATGTGTATTTGGCTAAGGTTCAAGAGAAATATACTTGCTCCAAATTTCTTCGTGTTAGGATTTTATGACTTGCGGTTCTTAGGATAAGCTAATGAGGTTGTGTTCAAGTGAAATTTTCTGACTAGAAAGATTGGATCATATTAAGGTATCATGTGCTTAATTGATTTATGTGTTTTATATTAGTACTAGTCTACCTTGTGTTTAACATTACTTATGAAGTTCATGGATGTGTGTTGAGGCAGGTTAAGACTTATTTAGGTCCTCATTAAGTGTGTTTTTTGGTTGCCCTCATTCTAATTCAACCATAGAATTTTTTAGCACCAACCTAATTTGAATTAGTAAATACAAATGGTGTGTGGCCGACTTTGGATGAGCTTCAAAGTTGAAGATGGTATAAATACAAGTTGAGTTGTTTGTGAAAGAATTAATGCAATCAAGATAGATGTGAAATGGTGTGTGTGTGTGTGTGATGAAATTTTGAGTAGATCAATGTGAAATCTATTTGCTAAGTTTTTGGAGGTAGTGAGATAAAGGTGTACTCTATCATTCAAGTATGTCTGCAAGTGTGTGAGTGAATTATGGTGGGAATATTTGTTACATTGAGATAGTATTTCTCTCTATAACAAATCTCTTTTATCTTCTTTGTAATTATGTGGCAATGAGCCCTTTGAATGGTTAACCCTTATAGGATAGTGAGTCTTGTTCCAGATAGTAAGTCTTGTTTTAGCAGTGAGCCTTTTCTGGAAGTGAGCCTTTGTATTCATTTTTGATATTCTTTATATTGTGAACTAATCCTCATAGTGCTTTTTCCCTTATAGGGTTTTCCACATAAATATGGTGTTGTTGTGTGCAGGGTTTTTTCTTCTTTTAGTTTCTACTTTTACACTTAATGATTAATCACATTAGTAGAGTAAATGATTTGTGAATGGTAATTGATCTAACCTCTAGTGGTAATTTTAATTGCTACAACTAATTCACCCCCCTTCTCAATTGTCTTGTTCAACAAATGGGATGTAGGATTGATAATTAGAGATGAAATGGAGAGATTAGAAGAATATGGGAAAGATGAAGGATCGTGAGGATTGGAGTAAGATGGAAGATATGTAGGATTATGATGAATAGAAGGTGGGGGTGTGGAAGGAGGTTGTTGGATGATTTGAGATGTTTCATAAATCATGGGGTAATTTGAAACCTTTGTTTGCTAACATAATGATATATTGATTGAGATGCTTCATGATATATTGGTTGAGATGCTTCATGATATATCTATGCATAAATTACATAGCTTGGGTATCTTGGGAAAGGTTCTGTAATTATGTGGGTAAGTCTTGGTCACTTGAATCATGATCATGTATGATTTAGGGTGGAAATGGATTCTCCATGGGCAGTTGGTGGACTACCTCCTCAAAGAAGGTATCATAGACGATGAGGGTAAATATTGAGAGGCCATGGTTTTCTTTCTTGATTGGGATCTTGTGAGAGGAATCCAAAAGGGAGAGACCTAGGAATGATATGAGGAGATGATGATGATTAGGGATAGACCTTGGATGTTGAGACAATGGAGATAGAATGGATGGAAGGGGATAATGATGAAATGGATAGAAAGTGGATAATGATATAATGGATGCAATGGGGATAATGATAGAATGTATGGAAATAGGATAATGATGAAATAAAGGATAGAAGATCAATCATGTCTCAATATAACTAGATCCTTGATTGATAATGATGGGTTTTCTCTTACACTAGACTTTGATAACCACCTAGGAAAGGCTTGGATTTTCTCACTCAAGCTTGGATAATTACTTGAGTAAGGATTGTATAAGGGCTAATTTTTCTTACCTAAGCTTGGATAATCACTTGGGTAATGATTGAGTATTCTTAGTATTGGATAATCACCTAAGAAAGGCTTTGATGGGGATTTTGATATCAAGGATTAGGATCTAGATAGTCTCTTCATAAGATTGATATTGATATCATATCATATGGACTATGATTGGATGATGAGATAGGTCAAAGATGATAAGGATTTGATATGATATAATTGGATTTGGATTGCATAAGTGATGAAATAAATGATGATGATAAGGATAGGATGATGAGTATAGGATGTAGATGAAAATGATGCAAAAATTTGATGTTTCAAGTGAAATAATGGTTGAGAAATGGTCTCCTAGCTCTGTTCTAGGGCTACAAAGGTCAATATTGCAAATTGAGGTCTCAAGATGGTCAAATGATAGAGAAACAACTTCAGGGGTTAGAAGTGCCACTCTATGAAATAAAGGTGAAAATTTGTGAAATAGAGGTTCCTTTATGCGGAATAGAGGTGTAGTTTCATAGGAAACTATGCAAAGGAACTTAGGATGATACAAAAGCGTCAGGGGATGATACAAAAGTGCAATTTAATAGTTTTAGATGGGTTTTGATGAAATTTAGAAAGATACAATCAAACAAGAAGACACAATGGATGAGATGAATTCAAGGTAATAAGGATAATTTCAACAATGCATGTTGCGTGGATTCAATTTTTTACACATGAAAACATGCCAAGCATGATATCATAACCCTATATTTAGTCAAGTAGGTATGTTAGCTCAATACAGGCCTACCAACCAAAGGATAATTAATACCTTCAAATGAATGGGTAATTAGGGTATACAAAAGGTCATGTACCACCTTTACATCCCTTACCTTAGAAGGACAAGGTCCTCCTAAGGGATAACTATCACCTCAACAAGAAAAAGTAAAGGTTGATTAACTTTTGGCATGATATTGTACCCTACACCACACTAAGCAATGACCAATGGTCTTAAAGTTTGTAGTGTTGAAAAAAGTATCCCTTTTCCATGCTTATTTTAGGAATGAATGATTAATGATAAAATAGACATAATTGTGCCTTATTTAGGGTTTTGTAAAGTGTTTTCTTACACTTTCACACTAATATATGGCTTTATTAATTAATTGAGGTTAATTAGAGCTTAATTGGCCCCTTAAATTCAAATCCAAGCCTTAATAATTATATTTTCCAAAGGATAAATCCCAACACTCATTAATAATGTTTCACAACATTTAATTTGGAAAGGTTTGAGTCCTAAGTTAGGGACATGGGACCCATTCACCACCTGGGGAATGGGTCCTCCCTAGGTCCTACAACCCCCTTTTGGCATAAGATTTCACCTCCTTAAAACTTGGTCCTTGTTAACTGTGTCAGGATCCATTCACTGAAGGTGGCGAATGGGCCCTCCTTACCTAGGAAACACTTTTTGGGCTTATTCTTGGTGAGATTTTAGTTATTTTGAATCCTAGATCTAATGCCAACTTGTTTTATTTGAATTTCAAAATTAAATATTATGTTTAGTATAAATATTAGTTTATTTCACTTAGTTTCATCTATAACTTTCAAGAGAGCATCCTAAGAGTTCACAAGAGAATTATAGAGCATTCAGGATAATTTCAAAGACATTCAAGGGAAAATTATCAAGGTTTCATTATAGGAATTTGAGGTCATATCATCATGTCAAAGGCATAGTGCATCATGCATGTAGTTAAACTTATGTGTCGATGTATCATTGAAGATCCATTTGCAAGCATTATTTCACATCCATATTCAAGATCAAGATCTACATTATTCATATACACTTCATGATAGATTGTTGATTTGACATCTAAGATCTCATCCAAGGTATCATTGTTTCATGTTCATGTTTCATGATCTCATTTCATTGTTTCATCATAAGGTTTAATTACCTAAAAGAGGTTTGACTGAGGAAAACCCCTATTTCCTAACAAACAACATTTTTTATTCTTCCTTGATGTGTGCTTGCAAGTTTTAGGTTGAAGATCAAGTGGAGAGAAAAAGTTGCAAAGTTGTCAAGATTGAAAAGTTGCAAAATTTTTCTTCTTGCTTGTAAAATCATAGAAAGAGCTCTACAGAATTTATTTCCAACTTTTGGGAGATGATCACTTGGGAATTGAGATGCAAAAACTAGAGAACATAACCCAAAAATCACTTTTCTAGAACCCTATTAGGGACCCATTCACCACTGGACGAATGAGTCCTCAGTGTCCCCTGAAACAATACTTTTTCAGCAAGGTACACATTGCTTTAGCATCTTAAAATCTCTCTTATTTTTTTTATAATAGTTAGGATTGATTTTTTAATGTTATTTATGCATTATTGTCTCATAAATTGAATGAAACATCAAGTCAAAATTAGGTGAATTCATTTTGTTAATCCTATCTTGGTTCACTCTCTTCTTTTTCTATGTTTCATTTTGGTGAACCTGACTTATTGAAAATTGTCATTTTCTGATTTTTGAAGTCTTTCTTTTCAACCTATATTATATCTTGCATTCATTTGCATAGAATTATATTTCATTTAGGGTGTCTTACTTTGCATTTAAATTTACATATCGTCTAGGGTTTAGACTTGCATTGTTTGCATTCTCTAAATCTAAAAAACATATTTAAAAATTAGTTATTTAGCATATCATTTAGATCATGGGTAAGTGCACCAAGATGGTCGCACTTTTGTGGCCACAAAAGTGCAAAATGGGATAAGCAGCGTTAAGCGTTATAGCAGCGGCTTAGCGTTTGTCTTTAGAAAAAGGAACATTCTTCATTTCTGTTTTTTCTGATTTCCATTTCTGCCCGTGGCCAAAAACCCTGCACTACACGCTCGCGTTGTTGAGGAGGTGAATTCTTGACACTTGATCAACTTGAGTTCAATTTTCTTCACAAATAT
>VDFB02211220.1:0-25442 GCA_007258455.2 Sequoia sempervirens
GGCATATGTCTTCAAATTTGAATGATTGTTTTGTAGCCTCGGCTTGAAGGTCCTTAAGTGCGGCTTTTATTTCCAACAAATCCGAGCTAGCTGGTGGCGGGTTGGGGGGATATTGATGATAGGATGACAAAGGATCTTGCTGAAAGGACGTTGGATTGTTGAAATAGGGATTTGGATGGTTGGACGATGATATAGCTTGCTGGTAAGATGGAGGATTTTGTTGATACAAGGGCTGTTGTTGTGGGGGATAGTACAGATTTGTTTGATAAAAGTGTGGGGTAGGTTGTTGAGGAGCTTGGATGGGACGTTGCATGTTGGTTTGTTGATGTTGAGGGTATTGTTGTGACTATTGGGAGGTCGCATAAAACAGTTGTTGGTGAAATTTTTGTTGATTGTGATAGTAGTAGTGTTGGGGAGGTTGTTGTTGTGACATCGAATGTTGTATGGGCCGAGGTGGGATATTGTGTTGTGGTTGAGCCTTCAGATGCAAAATGGATGCGAGAAAGGGGGATATGGTCTGAGCAATAGGTCGAGATGGATTGCCTTGTGATTGGTAGGGTGGTTGTTGTGAAGTGGCCAAAGTATTATGTATAGGTTGTTGATGAGATGGCTGAGGTAGCATAGAAGTGTTTTGTAAAGGGGGTTGTTGGGTACCACCTGGAACGTTTAGCTGGGGTGTGCCTTGTGGAGGTAATTGAGGTGGAATGTTAGATTGGTGAACCTATTGAGATTGTAGATTTGTGGTCCCAGGAGGTGGAAGCGATGTGGCAAAGGAGGTGCCCCCAACATTGACTGTAGGTTGGTTCGGAGGAGGGGGTGTTGTTAACATTAATGGCGGAGGTGGGGGAACATTTTGTGGCATACCATAGGAAAAAGGATTATTGGGATCAAGCACTTGAGGATCTCCCATAGCTGAGGTCGAAACATGTGGGGGATAGTTAACCTGATAGAGAATGACATTGCCAAATTCAGGTTGATGCCAACCCTCAACTGGAGGAACATTGGAGAAGTATGAACCTTCTGGTGCATTTTGTGAACCTTGGAGTACATTAGATGGGGTACCCCTATATTTGGACAAGTCAACATTCAAGGGGGGTTTGACACCCTTCTCAATTAGGTGGGCTAAGATTTCTTCCCCATATTTTTCAAGCAAACGGTCAGCCATTTGCACATTGGCGGGATTACTAAAATGTTCCTCAAGTGTGAGTTCAAGTTGATTAACCATACTCTCTTCACCATGTGGTGAGTTATTCTAATTCTCAGTGTTAGAGTGTGATGAAGTACCATTATGAGGATCATGAGGGACATTGGTACCCTTGTTAGGATCTAATGAGATGTTCATTGTGTTGTTGGGATCTTGAGGGTTGTTTGATTGGGCATTCTGGGCTTGATGGTCGGCCATTTTCTTTGCCTATGATCGAGTCTGAACGGGCATGCAAATGTGCTATGAGTGGATTATAGAAATGCTTTTGATGAATGATTTGATTGTGATTGGATGAGATCTGATTTGGATGGGGTTTGGATTTAGATCAGATTTTGATGGGATCGTATTTGGATTTGGCAAGATTGGATTGGATTGGATTGGATTATCAATAGGATGTAATTGGTTGAACGAATGTGATTTGATTGATTGGAAAATTTGATCGAATGAATGGTTTGGATAGATTTGGATGATTGGATGGGTATGATTGGATAATAAAAGATGAGAGGGAGACCTTGAGTTTAATCAAAGGAAGTTACCCTTAGCAACCAAGAGTTTTAATTGATTAAGAGGATGATCACGACACCGAATCCACCTTAAAATAGGAATGGATTGATTGGGCCGAGGATGATAACTTACGACACCGAATTCACCTCAAGATGGAAGCAAATTGATTGGGGTCGAAGTTAAATGCTAATAATCAAATTCAAGTGCTATGGTCAATTTGGGTAAGCATTTTGTAATACAAGGTTAGGACGGTATGGTTATGAGTGGTGTTTGGTGATTATGACGTTTGCTAGGTGATGGTAGGGAATTTTGAATGGAATATGAGAAAATTAGAATGAACGGGTGGATTGAGGATGATTGCAGAGAATGAACAGGAATTTAGAATGGTTAAACAGAAGTTTGGAATGATGAGAGGGAGGTTTAAATAGGTCAAATGGAGGTTTTGGGAGGCTTAGAGTGACAAAATGGAGGCTTAGGATGATGAGATAATGGTTGGGAATGATTAAATGATGGTTTAGAGGCTAAACGGATCCAAATATAAATTGATTCGGAGGTGTTGAGGAGGCATACTGCGTCATCGAGAAGCGTTGATGCTTTCTCGATGTCGAGGCGCTTCCTGCTTTCTGCAATAGAATTGAGGGGCACTTCTCCTTTTTGCAGCAAAACAAGGTCTTCGCCTTTCTGTGTGAATGGGGGTGCTTCTACCTTTTCGCGACAAAGCGGGGGTGCTTGTACTACCAACGGCAAAAGCGAAGGGCAACATATACGATAGATAGAGCTTGATTTTGATGGCAATGGCTATGTAAAGGTTACAAAATGATAAAAAGTAGACCAAAGTATCAAATATTTCCGCAGGGTTTTCATAAGAAAACACTTCCAAACAAGCACAATCCTATGATTAGTGTTAAGGGTATGGATAAAGTTCTTAATCTAGGATACACAAGGTGTCTAGGGAGTCCTAGATATACTCTCGTTACATTGAGCTGCTTGGTGAAAACCAGCCCATCTGGCGTGAGTCCGGAACCCCACCAAGATATTGAAAGGCTCAGACCAACTCTTCACGTCTATCTAGGTATCACCCTAGCTTCGACGCTCCGCCAATTACGACGTGACTGGATTGGGGTACAATTTTCGTTCTCCCCCCTTTATATACCCCGCCAGTATGCATGGTTGGAATCGTCCCTTGGGGTGATGAAATCCCCAAGTAGGTCCCACTAAAAAGAAGACACTAACCGATTCCAACTACTCCCCAGGCTCACACGAAGTGCAAGGGGAAAGTGAAAACAAATTAATGCCCCCTTGGGTAACACAAGAATAAACAATCACAGCAAGCAAATGAAGTTTACTCCCCCTAATTAGACTATGTTCCAAAACAACAAGGATAATTTTTGAAAATATGATCAAATAGATGGCCCTACAAACAAATGTTAGCTGTCTTTTTCTTTGTTCTTGGTCAATTATGCTATAATATGCTGCAAAACGTTAGCAAAAAACACCAATATTCTTTCCAAAACAATGTTAGAGGGTTACTACTTGAAAATAGCAAAAAATGAGAGCAAAAACAAAGCTAAAATGACTGTTTTACCTTCCAAATTGTGCTATTTTGGGGCGCTTTCGCCTTTCTGCGACAAAACAGGGGCACTTCCGCCTTTCTGCAGCAAAAACAGGGGTGTTTCTACCTTTCTGCAACAAAATGGGGGTGCTTCCACCTTTCTACAACAAGATTAGAGGGCACTTCCACCTTTCTGCAGTAAGATTAGAGGGCGCTTCTGCCTTTCTGCAGTAGGACAGAGGGCGCTTCTTCCTTTCTGCAGCAAGATTAGAGGGAAAAAAAAAGAGCCTTTCAACAACAAAAAGGCGTATCCGCCCCACTACAAGAAAATTTATCATATTTTTTTTTTAAAGGAAAGTTGTGTGCCCCTCTGTAAGAAAGTGTTAGAAAAACCTTCTAAATATACTCCTAACTGCAACAAACTGTTAGAAGAAAATGAAACTTTCAGATATAGGGTGCTTCGGCCTTTCTGTAGCAGACAAGAGGGTGCTTCTGCCTTTCTGCGGTAAAGCAGAGAGCGCTTCCGCCTTTCTGTAGTAAGGCAGAGGGCGCTTTCGCCTTTCTGTAGCAAGACAAAGGGCGCTTCCGCCTTTCTACGGTAAGGTAGATGGCGCTTCCTCCTTTCTGCGGTAAAACAGAGGGCGCTTCTGCCTTTCTACGACCTTTTCCTGCAAAGTTCTTAACAAAAATGAAGGTTAAATGCAAGAACCCGTATGTGGGTCCCATCGGGCATGCCAGAAATGTGTACCTTGGAATTTTACCCTACTCTAATGTGCAAAATAACTAAAAATGAGAATGATAAAAGACTAAGGACACTTCAAGATTAGCCTAAAGAGTGATAAAACAAGAAGGAAAGTAGATAAAACAAGATGCAAATGATTTCACCTTCCTTGCTGTTGAAGACTCCTTGGTTGGCCCTTGTTTGGGATGATTTTGTGTGCTCCTTAGATGACTTCTTCAATGACTAAATGCAAGATCAACTTATGAAAAATGATTAAAATGGATGGCCAGATGATGGTAAATGAGTGAGAATGCAAATTGGCAGCATGTAGTTATAAAATGGCTAAGTGTTCAAAATGCCCTTGAGGAGGGGGTATTTATAGGAGAATTTGAATTCTCTAGAGAATTCAACTGTCAGGATTGATTCAACAAGGTCAAGATGAAGGGCTATGGTGGTTTGAGAACCCACAAGCCCTCACATCTTGACATGTGGAGGGTGAGGTGGCCAAGTGGATATGAGGTGGAGGTGAGGTGGCCAAAAGGTAGATGAGGTGGAGGAAGGACAAGTACCTTCCAAACGTCTTGGGGAGTGAGAAGATTTCCTCAAAAAGGGATTCCTTGTCCCCAAGTGGGAGTGAAAGATATTTGAGGAATTTTGAAATTCCTCAAAAATCTACATGGGAAAAGGAAAGGTGGTTGGGGATATAAATGTGAATTAAAAATTCACATTCTTAGGAGGATCTAAAGGATAAAAGGTGAGCTCCAAAAAGGTGGGACTTGGTCACATGTGGAGGATGTGACAAGTCCAAGGTTCTAGAAGCCTTAGGACCTAAGATAAATAAATGTGAATTAAAAATTCACATGGGAAAGGGGGTCAATGCTAAAAGAAGGTAAATGCAAAGGTTGGCTAAAAAGTGGTGCTAAATCTGGCTAATGACCTTGTTTAAGGTTGTGCAAATATTGGATTAGACTAATTAATGGAAGATTAGAGGCAAGTGGCAAATGTAGGAGGATGTGACATAATCTTTGATTAAGAGGATGTACATCATAATCATGAATTAATTAAATTAATTCAGATTAGGGCAAGGTTATGGAGGATGTGACAAGGAGAGAGAAAGTGAAGAATTTTAAATTGATTTTAAATCAAAAGGGGAAAAATGACTAAATTAAATAAATTAGTGTATTTATTTAATTTAGAGAGGAAAAGGGTGAAAGATAAAGTATTTAATGATTAAATTAAATACTTTATAGATATGAGATAAAATGTGTAATATTAATTTAATAAATTAATATTTTAATATGGTAGACGAAAAGGGAGTAAATTTAATCATATGAAAGTGATTAAATTTAGATGTCTACAAAAACAAATAATAAATGTTTGCAACTTCAAAAAGCTTCAATGGTGCACAAAAAACATGTCTTTAAACTCATTTATTAAACTAAAATTGTAGAAAAGTAACTGTTTTCACCTAGAAATGCACTATATGCGAAGTTGTAAGAACTAGGCTTTCTGGTGAAACATGGGATCATTTCAAGGTTGCGGGTTACCTGAAGTTGAAATGAACCTCCGGAGAAGGCCGGATTCCTTTGGGTATCACCTAGACTAATGATCTTTGTGAGGTAAAGGGAGAAGAAGTGCATACAAAATGAAACTATACTGAACTATTCCTATGGTGATACACCGAGTTGATAAGAAATCAGGAAATGAAAACAAGATGCAACCACATTGAGGAAACTAGACTGCAGCTGTTTTACTTAATCAACATAACCCCATTAGACTTATGCATCACTCTTGACAGATTTGATCTACATACATATCTCAAGAAGGAAGAAACAAACTTCACAACTTTGTGGTATGAATATAGATTTAGAAAAATACTGTTAAAGAAATACATACATAAGCTAACATACAGAAATGAGAGTAGTAAGAGCATTAGTACTTGTTTTCAAGGTGAACTCTGTTTTGCATTCCAGATTTCAATTAGGTTACAAAGTATACATCAGCTGAGAAAGGATAGATAAAAACCACTAGCTCTTTTGGATGCATAGTTCCAACTGTTTACAAAAAAGGAAAAAATGCCTTATATATCATACTGTGTCAGCCCCTTAGGGCTTACAAAATATCAGTCCTCAAAAAATATCTCTCCTCAGATCTTTTCGATTGAATTTAATGCAAAACCCTGCGTGTCCATGACAGTGAAGATTCATCCCCAGAGAAGCCTTCTTCAGATATTTAGTAGCTACTGCATTCATTCTGATCCTGACATTGTGTCCTATTCGAACCACTTCGGTTGAATGCTTTGAATGCCTTGAGCTCACAACAGATACGTGCTGCATTCATCCCATTGACATTCTTCATTCTGATCAGACTGCCATGGCTTGCCTCAGCTCCTCCTAGTTGGTCGAGCTTATTCCATGCAAGCTCTGTAGGCGGTCAAAACTCTTTTGAAAAGAATCGCATTTTGGTGAGACACTAAAGTGTCTCACCAATGCAATTATGTCCTCTGCAACTTATCGGCATGACTCAGATCATCGCTGAGACATCATGACGAAAACCTTATCCCCTAGCAAAGGCATCTATTTTGGGGAGACCCACTTTATTTGGTGAGACCTCTTGTAGAATTCCTTTTGCTTCTCGTGTTACACCAAAGGCGCCAGGCATGTCAGTGTGACCTCTCGTTGTTGAAGAGACCTCCCACCGAGCTCTCTTTTCTTTAGCGACATTTCTTTCCTTCGGTGAAACATCCTGACTTTGCCCAACCCTCACACTGAGGTCCTTTCATTCCTCCGAGCTGCAAATCTTCTTCGGTGTGACTCCCATTGGTCGGGAAGACATCATGGCAAAGGAAAAATGCTACACCGAGCCCCCTTTTGTTTTGGCAAGACATAAACTAGGTCGGGAAGACATCTCCCTGAAACGTGATGCTTCACCAAGCTCACTTCGTTGTCGCCGAAACTTTGGCTTGTCGGACAGACCCTTTGTCGAGCACAACATGGTCTCCCCAAACCTTTTCCTTCATCCAGACTGGTGTTTGTCGCTGAGACTCACGCCGAACTCCTCCATTCTTCTTGAGCTCTTTATTTCCTTCGGCAAGACCGTGGTAAGTCAAGAAGACATCATGGCACAGTCCACTGGTCATACCGATTCCCGTTTCTGTTGCTGAGACCACCTTCATTCGCCAAGACATCTTGTAGAATTCCTTTTGCCTCTTGGAAAGACCACTTGCCGAATTGATTTTGTCTTGGTGAGGGCCCATCCTCCTACGCTTAACGGTTGGGGAGACTTATCGGGTCAGAGAGACCTTGTGGCGAAGGGACCAACCTTTGCCGAGACCAGTAGCAAGTCAGAGAGACCTACGGCGATACCTCTCACACCTCTTTGGTGAGACCCTTGGCCAGTCGCCGAGATATCTTCTAGAATTCAATCCTTACACCGAGAGCCTTTAGAGTCGAGGAGACCTTGTGACTTTGGTGAGACCCTTTTGCGAAGCTCGCTTGCTTTGTCGACGATGCATTCTTTTGGCGAGACCTTCGCCTTCACTAAGACTTGCCTCCAAGACTCTTTGTTGCCCCAAATGAAAGTGGTTGGTGAGACTTCAACTCTTTGTTGGGACCTTTCACCGAGCGTCATAAGTCATCCCGAAGCCCGTGGTCATCATGAGTCTCCCCAACTGACGATTGAATGGCCTATCGGCCAAAGACCCCGACGTGATAAGAGGTCATATTGAACCCTTCCTGTCACAGCGATAGGCTCTGCAGCTTCATTCGGAAAGACAAGAACTAGGTCACAACAACTTGCTCAAAACGGAAAGTATCAAAGTAGCCAGTCGGCCAGACAGTGAAGATGTCATACCGACCTGGCTCTAATGGAGGCTAAGCCTGTGACTATTGAGGTATATTTCCAACAAAGCAGGCCCCCAACTGAATTCCCTATGAAATTTCATTAGATGCATGAAATAACCCTCAATGGAGATATCCCATTTGGCCCTTATGAACATCTGCAACATAGATGCCTTGCCTGATTGAGCTTGAGGGTGAAAATTAGGTAACATTAACTAAATGCTAGAAAATCTAGAAATTTCTTATAGCCTAAGGACTACAAATATTGCTTCAATTTGTCGACTATTACAATCAAGAATTTTTTACAATTATAGAATATGAAAATTAATTTCCCCTCCAAAACAAAGAGACTTGCAACCAAAAAAATATGGGTGTCCAACATGCAAATCCACAAAAATAGGGGTATGGTCATAAATCAATAGTTAATAATCTAGAAACTATTTTTTTTGAAAGTAGGTGCCCATTTCCTATTTTAATTATCCACTCACTCAGCCCAATTGCTATGTTGTGTATCTTGTAGGAGAAGAACCTTCAAAGGAACATATTTGGTGTTGACTTGATCAAAACAACATATTCCACTTTTTCAAAATTTAAAAACTTAACTTGTTCACTACCACTTATACTCCTGAAAATTGGCTAACACCTACATTAACACTTCTTCATCTGGCCCATCAATCCACTTAAATTTGAACTTTATTTTCTTAAGACTAGTGGTGGCAGCTGCTATGGTATTCTTCAATTGCTAGATATCACCTTTTACAAACCTCACATCAACTTTTATATTCATTAATTTATCCAACATTGTTTCATCATCGACATTTTTTGATTCAATCTCTGCTTGTGGGTTATTAAATTCCAAGAATATTTAATAGCCTGCAAAGTGTCCAACCTGTGCATACATGGTAGTTGAAGAACTAAGTTGATGATAGTAACAATGAAACTTTCAAGCATAGAATAATCCTCGAATAAATTTTTTTGTAGCTTCAACAATATTATTCTATGCTCTATTATCAACTCCATTCAAAATAATATTATCTTCATGTTTTTCTCTACAAAATTAATTTCTTCTTCACCCAAAATAGTAGATTTACCAAGCTCTTTTGTGCTCATTCTGCTCAATTCTTTCAGCTACTTCAAATATACCCTATACTTTTCTTCCAAATCTCTCATGTTATTGGTATATTTCTCCAATTGTTCCTCCAACAAGCAATCATCCTCATATTGTTGATACCCTGAAACTAGAAGTTCATCCATTTCATCTTAGAACTTCTTAATCCATCTATCAAAAATGTGTGCTTTTTTCTTCATTTCAGCAAGGACATCAACCTATTTTTTTCTTATCAACACTAGAACTTTAGAAGAAGAAAAATGTTATGAATTTGCAGAGGAAATTTCCCTCAATAATCTCTTTATTTTCTCTACTTGAGCTTTCAATTCATTATTTTCTTGTTTATCTTTCATTATTCTTGCCTTTTCTAAATTAACATCTAAATCAAGAGATGCCATTTGTTCATCGTGGGTTCACTTACCTAGATTGACCATCAACAATTGGTAATCTACTGCTTGAAGCTCTTAGTCATCTTTGTCTACCATCAGTTTAGCAATCTTTGTAACCAACTCCATGACATCATTCATTCTAGTTGAGTGTAGAATCGTTGACTTCTTCTTTGGCTTAGTCTTTTCTACATCTACCATACTATCCTGCTAACTTAGGGGTTGTGCTACTATCTGTTTCCTCTTTTCCAAATTCAGCTATAACTAGGTTGGAGCTCCTGCAGATGTAGACATTTGTTGCTCCTTTTGAGGGGTCTTATTTGGTTGCTCCTTTACCAATTTTTATTTTAATTATCTTAGAAGAGGAGGCCTTTTCCTATTTGTTCCTCTCCTTCTCAACTCTCTCTTTCTCCATATTTTCTTTCTCAATCTTTTCTTGCTGAGATTTATCCTATTCAATCTTTTGTCTTTGAGCCTCTTCTCGCTCAACTCTTTATCTTTCTTTCTTTTCCCGAGCTGATCACCTTTCTACACTCTTAATGAGCTCTTGTTGCTCTTTCTTAATAAAGACATGCTTAAGATCTTCTTCTCTACCATTCACTTCCCCAAAAGCTATATCTTCAACCATCTTTAGCTCTTCTAATTGTGTAATCTTAGTGGATTTATTTTTTTCATACCCCTTATCACTCTTGCTCTTCTCCTCCTTCTAAGGAAACTTCTTCAGTGCCTGAAATAAGAGAGGATTTTATTACTTCAATGATTGGATTTTCTTTCTCCACCTTTATTTCCTGTTCAGTTGTTTGGGAAGTGGTAGTGGAAACCTCCTCTATAACAATCGCTCTAGTATAGATGCAACCATATATGTTGTAGATGCTTTTTGAAATGCCTATGTCATTTCTTCTTTTGTAGGTTCATCTTCTTTGATCATCTATAGTGGAGTCTTATTCTTCAATCCCTTGTACTCCTTTGGTCCTATTGAAGAAGTTTCAGCTACTATATTTTTCCTCTTCTTTTTAGATGCTACCTTTGCCTGATAATTCTTTATTTAGAGCTCTACCCATGAGATGCTCCTATCTACCACTGTTGCAAAATTTTTATTTATAGAACAACTCTCATTTTCCATCCAATTGGTGAGATCCAGTGTTTTGGTGGTAATCTCTTGTAACTCATATAAGGGGTCAAGTGTCTGACCATCGTCAGACAACCCTTCTCAAATGTCCTCCTTGATCTTGAAATCCCTCATTTGAGGAATTATTAACCTATCATAAGTTATTTTTGGTACCTCAAATTCATCCTACAAATAAGCCCAAAATTCCTCAACATTTGGCTCGTGGTGGGAGAAGGGAGATGTATAAATATTGTTCATCTTTCCTTTAGGATCAAAATCCTCCCTTGCAACATACGATTTCATGTTGATTGCCTATACTTCTTCTATAGATTTCTTGGTAGCCACAATTGATGGACATAAATAGAAACTAAGGTTAATGGGGTATTTCATACCCCTTGCCTTATGCTTACTAGAAAACTTAAGGTTGTTATCCATCATTTTCCTAGAAAAATCAATCAAGATTAACTTACCACTACAACACCTTGGGGGAAGAAATGGATCCTTATCATATTCAAAGAGTCAGATGTATATAGACTTGGGTAATTATATATACCATTGTCCCCACTCTCCAACTAGGTTCATAGATTCCTTTGACAACCTAAACCATACATACGTTGTAAGTTAGTTAATGACTACATACAAGAAAGCTTCTTTTACTCATTTGAAGTGCTTCTTCGCTTTCTTGTGCTCAAATTGGTCATAGTATTCCCATATTTTTCTTTTTCCCAATCCTTCCCCTCTGATTCCTATGGTATTCAACCCTTGAAAGTATTCCATTCTTGCAGCATAGTATATAACATAAGAAGACATGAAGAAATTTTTAGTATCTTTCATAGTGGTCAATTGAGCATGTAAGGTATCTGAGACAATTTTTCCCCAATCCAGGTACACTTCCCCTTTCAAAATAGCATAGATAAGGTAGAACATCTAGTTTATGTACATTTGGGAATATTCTTTCCCGAATACTCTACACAATAATGTAATAATGTCTCCTACCTCATAATAGAAGTATGATCTTCTAGATTTAGTAGGAAGTATAGCAATTGACTTCCCTTTTTTCTTCAGCCAAATCTTTTTCATATACCTTATGGTGACCACTAACATCCTTTTCATATTCTTAGGCTGCTTGTGCCTTTGTTATGGTTTTCAAATTTGGATAATGCGGTAGATTAAAAACCATATTGATCATTGTTGGAGTGAGGTCAATAATTTATGTACCCTAGGAGTCAATACATTTCCTTCGCACTAGGTTGTAGGAGGTTGTTGTTGCCAATATGAATTAAGGACATCAAACTGCTACTAGAAAATATCCGACATGAGCTAGACCTAAGGAAACTATATTCTTTGCCCTTGGAGAGGCATCTACCAAGAGTGTCTATTTTGAAGGTCTCCATGTCAAGGTGTCCAACTCGGTATCTTTAATCTTCATGAATTTAGAGGTGAATTTAGATACCGCATGGACTCCTTGAAACTTGTATTTCATAGTAAGAGGCAATTGGTATGCTTTGGTCTTCTTGGATTTGGACTCTCTTTGTGCCTCCTCAAGACTAGATTCTCTACCTACTTTAGACATTTAGGGTACTTGAGAGAAAGCAATTGAAAGTTAATCAAAAATTTGTAAGCTTATTCATGAAACTTGGCCTTAGAGTGGATTTGCAATTGTGTCCTATTAAGTTTCCAAACCCCGTAAGGAACTCTTTTAAGCTAAGTAAGTTTAAGCCTTTTGGCGGGATTTGAGATTGGAAACAGATTTTGGATCTGGACTTTCAGGGAGAATGTTCAATCGATACTTGGAGGCCTAATGGGACCCTTTCTTTAACTATCAAGTGTTAGTTAGAAATATATTTGGGATTTGGATCCTTACAATGACATCCAATTAAGATTCAAAATCCCAACAAGACTCATACCTTTTGGGTCTCGAGGTCAGAAACTAACTCTAGACCAAGACTTTTAAACTTTGGGTCCGATCGGGATTGGAAGTCTTGAATAAACTAGTCATAAAAAGTGCTTTTAGGTTCATGGAAACCCAATGGACTATTAGTTTATTAGCATTCTTCAAAATTCAAGAGCAGAGATGGACTTTAGACTAAGACCACTTAGTGAAGAGGGTGATTGGGGTGACCAACCCTGCAAGGATAGTGAATAATACTTTAAAAGTCCAATCACAGGTATCAAGATTGGGAATAGATCCTAGATTTGGACCAACTCATAGAGGGTTCAATTTGAATTCAATATCCCAATAGGACCAAGAAGCAATTTCAAAAAGTAATCATTTCAGTTAAGTAAAAGCTCGATATTTGGGATGAGGAACGGATTCTAAATCCAAATCTTTTGAGGAAAGGTCTGTGTGGGGTTTTGATCCCCACAAGGTCCAATTCATGCAATTTTATTTCTCAATCCAACTTAGGCTAATTGATTGAAGTTTATTGAAACCCTAGGGTAAACCTAGTGCATGGTGGGGATTGAAGATCCTAAAAGCCAAAAGGATATTGAGATCAAAGATCTTGATGAGACCATGGGTGGGAACTTAATCCACTGCTCAGAAAAACCAAAACCCTCAAATGATGGCAAAACATGCAAGCCCAAACAAGTGGAACACACAAAAACAACAAGAATAAAACACGCCACAACAAAAGAAAATAACAAAAAAAGAAACAAAAGGAAAATGATGAACCCTACCTCAACACACAACCCGATGAAGAAATACACAAGAAAATTGATAACCAAGTGCTTCAAACACTCCAAAACACACCCACATCTTTCACAATCAAGCTCTTAACAAACAATTCACTGTTGTGGCTTAATTTTGCTTGAAAATCCATTTTTTAATCGATCCCATGTGTGCAAACTAGTCCATCATTAATGTAGTAGGTAAATGAGAGTTCAAGATCGGGATAAACTTCTGGATCGAGACCTAAAGTGGAGAGTCCAATTGAAACTCCCATTCTCGAATGGATCAATGTAGGGAAAACAAGAAAACAATGTGGGTTCGAGAGTCAAAGATAGACTTAGACTCAACTATACAAAGTCCAAGTCCATTCCAAACTTTCAATCCCAGCAAAAGGAACAAAGTACGAGAAGGGACAAAAAATGGGCTCGAACCCTTTTAAAAAAGGTCCAAGATCCATTTTGGGACTCAAAACCCGACATGACACAAAACTTTCAAGATCATAAACCAAACCAAACTTGGACCTTTCTATAAAAGGTCCAAGGTCCATTTTGGAACCCGAAGCCCAACAAGCACAAACAAGAAAACAAAGCCTGGGAGAGAAAAAACTCTCAGGACCAAAACACAAACAAGGAAAAAATAAACAAAACAAGGCCAAAAGAAAGAAACAACGAGTAGAAACAAAAATGGAGACCCATTTAGACCAAAAGGAAAATGGGGGTGGTTATGCAGGGAATAACACTAAGATTTGATATTTTATGTTGTGGAGTAAATAAATTATAATTTGTTGGCCAAAAACATGTAATAAATAATTGACGTTACTTTTGTAGTTGCAAATTTGATATGGGAGAAAGACTAGGAGGTAATTTTGAAATGTGAAATTGCCAAAAAAAGGCAAACTTGGGAATCAAATTTAGGGAGTTTCAAGTTTTTAATAATTCATTTAATTCACCTCAATTGTTGCATTGATCTCAGAGTAGGATCTAGACAATATGCAGTATTGAATGCTTAAACTTTTACAATGATTATTCCAAGTTAATTAGAACAAAATTAACTCATGGAAATAATTACAATAATTAAAATGACAAGGTGATAACAACAGAATGAAAGAAAGTGAGAGAAAGAAAGAGAGAGATGCAAACAGAGTTTGATTATGGAGTTCGCCACAATCGTGACTACGTCTCCGGGTCCGCTCCAATGGAGTGAGACCGATCCGATTAATCTCCAGAAAATGATTACAAAAGGTCTTCCACCTGTTACAAGATTTCTGTCTCCTTGGACGATAATGAATTACAAAGAAATCCTTCAACAAATGCAACAAGCTTAACTAAGCTTCAAATGCATAAGGATCAAATTCACTATCACTTGGAAATATTCTCACAACTCTCTCAAAAATTCACTTCCAGCAATTAGCCAAAAAAATTCTTCAAAAATTACTTAATCTCACACCCCCCATTCTACCCTTTTTATACAAAAAAATTACTCAAATTGGTTCATAACCAATTGATTTTCAAAACCTCCCAATATCCCCTTTACATAGAAAATATTATTAAAAATCCCCCCTTATTTACATAGGGATATCCTCCCGTTAAAATAATCCATCCAATTTTACATAAAATCTTCACGGATGGCCTCTTGTAATTTTATTCCATAATCCGTTTCAGGATTTATTAGGAGATATGAATAATTCACCTTTGAATATAAACGGGCTTGATTTTGTTAAGGATTTAATCCTTAATTATAGGGGGTGAATTGGTTGGAAATTTGTTTTTTTCTTTAAAAATAATGTTTAAGTTCCCCTTAAAAAGGGGATCTCCCAACCACATGTATTTTTAAATATTAAAGGGGTTTTATCCCATTTAAATAGGGGTAAATTTGTTTTGTTTTAAATTAAGACCCCACCTACTTTTTCTCACGTAGGCCTTAAATTAAGGCTTTTAAATGGGAGGAGTGGTAGGCTTTTATATTTCATATTTTTATTTTTTAAATAAAGCCATGTCCAACAAATTTCCGCCACATGTAACTTTGGGAAGCCACCATGTGTCACCTCATGATTCATCCATGTCAGCATGATGACGTCATGCTTGACGTCATCATTGTACCTTCAAGTCAACCTAGTCAACCATGAGCTTTGACCTTCCATATCTTGCACATATGAGCTCTGATTTGCGCAAAACAAACACCGTCAGAAAGCTCTTGTCGTGCTCTTCGCATTGACATCAATTTTGACCACTTTTGGTGACATCAAATTTTGACCTTTTTTTCTTGCCTTGGGCCCTGAGTTGACCAGTTGTTGACTGAACTTTGATTGGCAATAACTTGGGCTCCGTAGCTCTATTTGACTCCATTCAAGTTGTGTTGGAATCAGGACATCGATCTCTTTTTGATGGTGCTAAATTTTGGAGTATTGGAGACACTTCAATTTTTAGTGAAAATATCCACCAGATCAGGCCTCCCCACTGGAGAACTTTTGGACCTCCAAAAGTGGCATTTATTCAAACATCAAGTGAGGACTTGGCCTCCCCACTTGTCCTGTATCCTCTATACATCTATATACCTGCTCACAAACACAATGAAGACTGCAACAACATTGTTGATCATAAACATCATTCTATCACTTCCATAAGCATCTACATCAACTGTTGTAGCCACTAACCAACAAACATTGACTAGCATCAAGCTGAACAATAATGCAGATATGAAAGAGAACAAATCAACAACATATCGATCCTTCACAATAGAAACATTTTTACCCAAGGATCCATCAATGCTTTCAATCACCATTCCCTCATGTTGTACTGTGGGTGCATCCTGTGACATTTGACCCTAGTTAGCTACTCCAAGTTCCTGTCTAGAACCACCTGTGTTGATAGACATAAGAGTTAACTCTTTACTTGCATTAATTACCCTCTTTAACTGTTCCCTGTGTTTGCAAAAGAACGATCGGGCCTTAATCTTGTGAGAATTTACAATATATTAATGCCATCTTTAAACAAGTGATAATGATTCTTTTCCCTGTAGAAAATTGCTTTTCTATCATAAAGATAAGGGCTGCAAGCACTATCCCACAAATATCTAGTGGAACCACATCAAACTGACTTCATCCACAAATTTCTAGTGATTGTGAACTTAAGGTGCATTGTCTTGTTACTTGCAACTTATCATTTTCACAAATCCAACCTAGTGGATAAGGTTTCTTATGTTGTGTAGTTTTTAATCCCAAGTTCCTTACAACACTTTGAAATTAAATTCACTTGAGAACCACTATCTATGAGTGCATCAATTTTAGTGTTCTTAGCAACAACCCTTAAATGAAATAGCTCATTCCTTTTCATCTTCAGAGAAATCATTAACTGTAGAAGTAGAAGCACAACTAGCAACAGAAACACCAGAAATAGGAGCTTTACCTTTAAACCCATAGCTGTTATCTTAGTCTCATCATCTGAATCTGAACCAAGATCCATAACAACATTCGTGGCTTTCTCCTTACCCTTCTGTTTCTGATTATGTCTTTGAGCCCACTTAGGCTTCAGTTCTGGATGCAACTTCCAACAATGTTCTTCATCATGACCCTTCCTATCACAATGAGTGCAAGAAAGTTTATCATCCTTCTTGACTGTAGCTGTCTTCTTTCCTTTCCCTGTTTTCGCAACCTTAGAAGATTTCTTTACATCATTATCAAACTTATCAATAAAGATCCTTTACCTCTTGACTCTAAATGGGTAGCTTGAACAGACACTTCATCCAAATTACAAGGATTCAAAATCAAAATGGAATGTCTAAGGTGTAAGAATGTAAGACCTCCTATGTACTTCAACAAAGTGTCCTGGGTACAAAGGAACATTCAAAGCAATACCCTTTTCCTAAATTCATGGGTGTACTCTTGGACAATTTGACCTTCCCTTGCCTAAACATTTGCCAGTCCATCATTAACTGTTGCATATGTCCTAGGGGATAAAACTGCTTCTTAAGAGCATTAACAAACTCTGCCCAAGTTAAACTGACTCTACCATGTTGTGAAACTTCTGCCTTAGTCTTACTCTCCCACCAGGTTAAGTTGTACCTCCTAATCAAGAGTAGCTAATTGGATCCTATCAACATCATCTAATAGGTTCCTGGACTCTACAATAGACTTCAACTCTGTAATCCAATCATCCAATTTTTCAGCATTAAGTTCACCATAATACTTTGGTAAATCAAATTTTACATCCAACTTGATTTTAGGCTTATACCCACTCTTGAAAGGATTAAAAGAAGTAGAATGAGGAGAAGATGGAGAAGAAGGAGAAGAGGGAGGAGAAGAAGAAGAGGGTGGATCTGGTTGCTTGTCACCATCTCCATGATGTTTCCCTTTCTTGTCTTTGCTATCTTCTTGCTTCGACGAACCTTCTTCACGTTCCTTTCCGCTCTTGTCTCTCTTGAAAAAGAATTCCACCTTAGCCTTCATCTCGAGGAATGCTCTTCGAAACTCCTACTCACTGATTTCATCAGGAACCTCCATTCCAGAACAGACATCTTCGAAAATTCTTCGCTTCCCGATCTCAGGATCAAATTCTTAAGCTTGCCTTCGCCTTTGAATCCTGGATCTTGTTAGCATTCAAGAAAACAACTGCAATAATAGTCAACTGAGCTCTGATACCAACTTGATCTGTATAGGATCTAGACTATTTGCAGAATTTGAATGCTTAATTTTTACAATGATTATTCCAAGTTAATTAGAACAAAATTAACTCATGGAAATAATTACAATAATTAAAATGACAAGGTGATAACAACAGAATGAAAGAAAGTGAGAGAAAGAAAGAGAGATGCAAACAGAGTTTGATTACGAGTTCGCCACAATCATGACTACGTCTCTGGGTCTGCTCCAATGGAGTGAGACCGATCCGATTAATCTCCAGAAAATGATTACAAAAGGTCTTCCACCTGTTACAAGATTTCTGTCTCCTTGGACGATAATGAATTACAAAGAAATCCTTCAACAAATGCAACAAGCTTAACTAAGCTTCAAATGCATAAGGATCAAATTCACTATCACTTGGAAATATTCTCACAACTCTCTCAAAAATTCACTTCCAGCAATTAGCCAAAAAAATTCTTCAAAAATTACTTAATCTCACACCCCCCATTCTACCCTTTTTATACAAAAAAATTACTCAAATTGGTTCATAACCAATTGATTTTCAAAACCTCCCAATATCCCCTTTACATAGAAAATATTATTTAAAAATCCCCCCTTATTTACATAGGGATATCCTCCCGTTAAAATAATCCATCCAATTTTACATAAAATCTTCACGGATGGCCTCTTGTAATTTTATTCCATAATCCGTTTCAGGATTTATTAGGAGATATGAATAATTCACCTTTGAATATAAACGGGCTTGATTTTGTTAAGGATTTAATCCTTAATTATAGGGGGTGAATTGGTTGGAAATTTGTTTTTTTCTTTAAAAATAATGTTTAAGTTCCCCTTAAAAAGGGGATCTCCCAACCACATGTATTTTTAAATATTAAAGGGGTTTTATCCCATTTAAATAGGGGTAAATTTGTTTTGTTTTAAATTAAGACCCCACCTACTTTTTCTCACGTAGGCCTTAAATTAAGGCTTTTAAATGGGAGGAGTGGTAGGCTTTTATATTTTATATTTTTATTTTTTGAATAAAGCCATGTCCAACAAATTTTGCCACATGTAACTTCAGGAAGCCACCATGTGTCACCTCATGATTCATCCATGTCAGCATGATGACGTCATGCTTACATCATCATTGTACCTTCAAGTCAACCTAGTCAACCACGAGCTTTGACCTTCCATATCTTGCACATACGAGCTCCGATTTGCGCAAAACAAACACCGTCGGAAAGCTCTTGTCGTGCTCTTCGCATTGACATCAATTTTGACCACTTTTGGTGACATCAAATTTTGACCTTTTTTTCTTGCCCTGGGCCCTGAGTTGACCAATTGTTGACTGAACTTTGACCGGCAATAACTTGGGCTCCGTAGCTCTGTTTGACTCCATTCAAGTTGTGTTGGAATCAGGACATCGATCTCTTTCTGATGGTGCTGAAATCTGGAGATTTGGAGACACTTCAATTTTTAGTGAAAAATATCCACCGGATCATGCATGCAAAGTTAGGTGCCCATGTTGAGTTGGCAATGGCTTTTCAAAAGTGGGTCCAATTTGTAACTTCTTTTTGGAAATTTTAGGAGAGTGGTTTTGAATATGCCTTTTTTGGCCACATTTAATATTTTTTTCTAACATGCATTTTTTGACAGAATCTCAAGGTGGGCATAGCATTTGGGAGAGGGGAGGAGATGGATTTTTGTTGCATGTTGAAGATTGTGTTGGTGAATGTTGGTTTGGATGATTCTTCTCCAGATGGGAGGAGTTGAGGAGTTGGGCGTAGCTCTTTAAGAAGGCATCAAGACTCCATTTTTATTACAAGTTTTGAGCTGATATACACCAGAAAAAGAGTGGAAGATTGTTGGTTATTACAACAATGGTTTTGTAGTAGAAGATTACATGTTGAAGGTGATGTTGGAAAATGGTTACATGATTCTTCTTTTCCAGATTCTGGGGATAGAAGGAGGCATGGATTTTCTTGGAGAGGGAAAAAGGGCATTGTTGTGGCAGGTTTGAGGGTATTTTTGACAATGACAAAAAGGTTTGGAAGTTTATAGGTCATGGTAATAGGATTCTCCATTGGAAATTTCAGATTAGAGGAGTTGGAGATTGCAAGATTGGATTGATTGGAGGAGACCATTTGGTGTTTACTCTTTGTTTTCATAAATTAGTTTTAAATACCTATTTGTAATGTCTTCCAAAAGCCATATGGATGTAAACAATGTACTTCCATTTTTCTTATGGTTTCCATGTGATTGAGAATATTTTTCAATGATAAATTAGCTACACTTTTTTCTAGATTTTGGGTGTCAATAAATCAATTTTTGTGTTATCTTTTGTGAGTTTTTGATTGTTGATAGAGAACTATTAGTCTATTTTCTGAGTGCTAATAATTATGAGTACTCTACATCAATGGTATCAGAGTGGGAGTTCTTAAGTGTGGAGGTGGAAACACCGATATGAGTCAGTTTACACTAGGACCTGGGGGTGGAGTGCGTGTGGTTTGTAAATAGATCACTGAGTGAGGTAGTTTACATGTGCAGAACCTAATGGTTTTGAAAAAAAAAAAAATATTAAGGATTTTTTAGGCCTTTTAAGGATGGCAAAGAGGAAGAAGAAAAGGACTTTTGTCATTGGACATGGATTCTAAAGATTCTTGGACTTGATAAAATCAAAGAGAGGCTTTGAAAAATTAGAGAAGAATATGTGAGGGTTGAAATGATAAATATGAAGTAGCGGGTGAAATAAATGGATGTAGAGATCGAAATGATAAAATAAGAACAAAGGAGAGTTGGAGGTAATTGTGATTATCTTTCTAGTGATATTTTGATTGCAAGAAAAAAGATGATTCAATGGGGTGTCATGCATGTGGCACAAAAGAAGAGGAAGAGGATGAATACGAAGAAATTGATGAAATTGAAGCTGAGACATGTCTTGTTGTAGGCATAATGGTAAACAATGAGGAGGTTGTGTGTGCAAAAGAAGAGGCTGCAATAGAAGTTGATATGATGGACTTTGAGTGTCCTAAGTATGACAAGGTGATTGGCAAGGAAGGAGATCTCCTACTGAGAGAGGAGATAAGGAAGATAGAAGAATTATTTCTAGCCAAAGAAAGTGTAGCAATTATTGTAAATGAATATGTTCTTGGAGAAATAGAGCTTGAGAAGATTGCAACAAATAAAGAGGGTAAAAAAGATATACTATCGATAAAAGAAGAGTGGCTTGCAAAACTTTCCAATGGAGGTGAGAAGATAAATATTGCAGCAAAGGATGAAGAAGATGATTCTAGAGTAGCAAAAAAGGATGAGGTAAATTCTAATTTTGAGTTTAAACATGATGATTATTTACCTTATATAGAAGAGATTGCAGTTGTAGAAGATGAAGTTGTAGTTGCAGATTGGTATATGGATGTTGCATGTTTGTGTATAGAGGTTGAAGATGATGGTGCAGGAGGAACTTAGTGGAGGTGGTTGGTTTGTGGTGGGTTGGATCCTATGAAGAAAGAAAGGAGGGAAGAAGAGATGTGGTGAAGGAGGACAATTTAGGATAGTCTATGTAATTGAGAATATTTTTGAATGATAAATCAACTACACCTTTTCCAAATTTTGGGTGTTGATTAAATCAAAATTTGTGTTATCTTTTGTGAGTTTGTGATTTTTGACAGAGAAATATTAATATGTTATCCAAGTATTGATAGAGACCTGTGAGTCTTCTACATCAAGGACCCATCATTAAATCTTGTACATTCTACCTAATTTGCATTTAAGGGAGTGTTGACCTGTGAATAGGGATTTTACCTAATTGGTTTATTTCCTAGGTCCTATTCACACTAGTCTAGTTAAGTTTACTTATGGTACACATAGGATGCTTATCACTTTATGTCTCATAAGATTAAGGCACTTTTCATAATCTCTTGCAATTCTATGTCTCAACTTGGTCTATAAAACCAAGGGGTTACAATGTAAACAAGCAACCTCATTCCACAAACTCACAAAACAATAGAGATTAAATAGAGAGAGAAACCATTTTAATTCAAATCTAAAACTTCCTTCATTCACATTGAAAAAAGTAAAAATTTTCTCAATACATTTTTGAAATCAAACCTACGCAAAGTGTTCTTCTTGTAGCTTCTTCTTGCTACCCAAAAATCTTCATACATCTTCCCCAAAATTTTCTACACCTCTCCCTTAAACTCCATGTTGTTGTGTATTCACAAAATTGTTGTCCACTATATTAAATTCATGTTACTACTAATGTTGCACAACCCCACAAAAGGGTTTTCTTCCCCAAAACCTCCCTCTATCTCCTTCCTCATTTTGACACTACTCTTTCATTCTTTTTTATTCCCATGCTTTTCCCTAGCTTTCCCCAACCCCTATGCAACCTTTTCCTTCTTGTTGTTAATGTGCTAAAGACCGTCCAAAATGGGTTGCCAACTCCTATTTCTCCATGCCACCTTTTCCTTACTTTCTATGTAGAAATTTACCTTTTGTTTTACCTCCAATAACCTTCACACAACCCATCTCCCACACAGCCCCATTGCTATGTTAAATTTATTAATAAAAAAATAAAATGAGGTGGCTAACTCCCCACTTCCCATGCCCACTACTACCCAGTTTTGGTGTGGCAATTTTGGCCACACTTAGACCTCTTCATTTTGTCATTAAGATGCCATAATGAGGTGTTACAAATTGTCATGAATGGGATAACTTTTCTGATTTTAAAATTTGAAAAATAACATGCAAGAAAACCTCCATATTAGCCACTAAACAGGCATTACAAATGGGTATTAATTTAGAAAAAAATAATTTTTGGAAATACCAATTTGTGACCATAAAATATTTGAATTAGATGTTTATGAATAAAGTATTAATTCTGCAATAACAATTTTGGAGAGGAATTTAATTAATCAACTAGAGTGATAAGGTGAGAATTTAGGTGTCGACGGGAAAAAAATTCAAAGTTCTTCGTTTCACACAAAAATTGGAGTGCAAGCTTGGATTGGCACCCCATGGATCCCTACAAAAATATTTTACTGCAACCATCCAAAATTGTGAGCTATTAAACATTTGGTAAATCACCAGTATAGAATGGAAATTTTTAATTTTTTTGAAACTAGGGGGAATCTAACCTTAAAACCTTCACCACATTTTCTGGAATGCATTTAAAAATATCCTTGTAAAATTATTCATAACCAAACCTCACCAATCTTCTTGAGCAATTGTTTTCACGAAAATTGCCTATGTTGTGTTGACACCATCAATAGGTGAAAACTTGTTTCCTACAAATCTGGCCACTCCAAGAGCTTTCCAAAGTTGAGAGATGCCAAAAGAACCCCAAAAAACACCAAAACTAAAGAAATTAAAAGAAATTATTTTTGGGCAAAGCAAGATTGCTCGTGGACTCAGATGCTCCTACATCAAGTTCTCTTTGTATTTTCATTCATTGCAAGTAATATATCATTTGCATCCTTTGATAGAATAACATTATTCTTTCATATTTTATCTTTCTTGTGCTTTCATTGAAGCTTCTAATCTTGGGTTGATACAAATTTAGCCAAATCTTGCATGGTATAAAGAATTCTATACCAAATCTTGCAATAGGTGTGTGTACCAAGCATAGGTTTCTTTTTCAAAGGTATAGAAAAAATGATGCATGCAACCTCCTTAGTCATCAATTGATGTTAAAATAATAAGTTCTTATAATTCTCTACATGGTTGAATGCATCCTAGTTGATAGGGTAAATGGAAGGGTTCCATGTGATATGACCTTTAGTGAGTCCAAGAAACCCCCCTTGCAAAGTAGGGAGATTGGTCATTTGAGATTTAGCTACCCCAAGATTAACTAGTTGAACCATTTAAACAACCATAAATTTAAGTCATTTTTCCCTCAAGAAAAAATATAGAACAACCAGGCTCCTTATAGTAACAAAAATGTTTATTGGATTTTTAACACAATGGTTAATTAGGAGACTTTAGGTGAATTGATTCCTCTCTTGAAATGAGACTTTCTAATATCTGCAAGGTTTTGGGATTACCAAGTATTGGCTCTATGGGAGTCAACTATGGTAAATGAGATGTTGCTATAACAAGAGCCCTAGTGATATTATGTGTGCAAACATACTTATGTGAGTTAGCTCAAATTTAGGAAGGGGACTAAATTTAAACCTATTCTAACCAACCTACAAAGAAAAGGAAAAAAGTTAAGGGAAAGAGAGGGAAAAAGAACATTGAAAAGAGGAAAGAAAGAAGATACATGAGGGAACATGAGAGAGCCATCTACGAGAATAAAATTTTCTAGCTAGATTGAAGCATTACCTAGAAATATAATATGTATAGCTTATGCAATTGTATTTTTACTTCAATACATTATCAAACTAGAGCTAGAGTCTATAGAAAATCATGGACCTCATGATCATGTATGCAAATGAACATAATAAAGGAAACTATCACCATATTAAATGTATGGATAATAATCCATTCCATTCACAACGAAACATCCATTTATCTCAAATTAAATATGGTTATAGAGAAAGATAATACAATACAATGCAACTATGTACTTGCAAAAAAGAGGATTTTTAGCTTAAACAAGTTCTACCACATCACTTACATGTGTAGGGGAAGGATTCTTCCCCTTGTTCAGTTTTTTTGCTTCAATACCCCCTACTGCTCTTCCAATTTCTCCTCTTTTTTCTTCTTATTTTTATTTCATTATATTGCTAGTCCTTTTGGATGTAGTTAAAGGATACGTTATTAGCATTAATCTTACCCATGCTACACACATTATGCTTATATAGATTTGGTCATCAAGATGTATCATTTTGTATGCACAATCACGATATTTGTACATGAATCTATACTTTGGTGATATATAAAGTATTGATATGTGTTTGGGGATCTTCAACAATCATATAGAGCTCTAGGATAATACTAATAAAATCCTTGTTCATTCTTGGAGTAGGTGGAACTAGTAGTTAGAATGAGAGAAGTCCAACTTGGGATTATGTGTGTCCTTAGGAACCTTGAAGGTCCATAATATGGTCTTGATAGGGATCATAACTCGACATGATTTAGGTAACTGCATGAAGGGAGAAACTTGCAAGATAGAGGGAATCAAAAAGACCATGTGAGGAAGCAAAAGGAAAAATGAATGAAGCACTTTGCACTAAGTGCAAATATGCTTGCAAACTCTAAAAGTTTGCAAATAATGATTACCAAGTATAAAAGTAAATTTGGGAGGAAAACAGTATCTTACACTAGATGTGAATGTGCAAGTGGACTCTAAAATTATGCAAGGAGGAAAGTTTCACAAGGAGAAAGAAGAACAAGGGAACCTCACCTAAAGTGCAGATGTGCTTGCAAAGTCCACAACTCTACTATATAATCGACTTGCACATAAAATTGAGTAACACTAGTTTTGAATCTAACAACAAATTTATCAAAATATATGCATGAGGTATAATCACACATGTAAGTAGATAGTGAATGACCTAGGCAAGAAGGCATAAACATAGGGAAGAGAAGGAAGTTTGTACAAAGTGAAAATAGGTTTGAAAACTTCAAAATTTTGTAGCAAAAGGTCAAGGAAGCAATGGATCCATTCGGTTGATATGGAGGTATGGAAGAATGGTGCAACAAGATGCACTAACACCCATGATAAATGTGCACCGATTGTTGGATTTTAATAATCACCTATGACATCAAATCATTTTTAATAAATAGAAG
>VDFB02211221.1:0-49181 GCA_007258455.2 Sequoia sempervirens
GATGAGCATGATGTGAATTGCAGAGTTGTATGGTGTGAATTTGTAAAGTGTAGTGTGAGCTTTCATGTGTTAGATTACCGAATGTAGTGAGCAGAAGGTGTCTACTATTCTTCAGCAAGACTGTGAAGGTGTTAGTGATGTTTTGGTGGATTTTTTTGTTGCCTTGAGATGGATTTCTCATTGTAACACTCTTCTCTATCTTCTTTTCTATTATGGAAGTGAACCTTTCTTTCTCTTGGGCAGTGAGCCCTATTGTATTTGGTATTGATGTTACTTTATATTGTGAGTTAATCCTCACCATGGTTTTCCCATCTTGGTTTTTCCACGTAAATCATGTGTTCTCTTGTGTATGGTGTTGATTTGTTTCAGTTTTTCGTTATTTTACTTTCATGCTAAATCATTATAACAGATTAAGGGTTAATTGAATGAATGTGGATCTAAATGTTTATAAGGGTTTTGAAGTTTTAAGGTACAATTGATTCACCCCCCCCCCTTAGTTGGCTTGTGCATTCAACATATATTTTCTAATATTTTGAATATATGTCATTGCTTTTTTTATAATGGATATATGTTCATTATAGATTAAAAAATAGATATTAAAAAATATGATACATATTATACTTTTTGAAAAGCTAACACTAGGGTCTTGTACTTGAAAACTATAATTTTTAAATGACTTCAATTGATCCTCCAAAAGGTGAAGCAAAATTATTTTGTAGTCATCACTTTGATAGGTGCAAATGAGACTTCATCAAGGGTTCAATTTAAGCTTGGTGGTTTCTATCTAGGAGGATTGATCTAAGAGAGTTTAATCTAATCCACTTGAATTGAACCCCCTTAGATGGAATCTCTTTAGGCTTAAATTGTGTATTTTTCTAAAAAGCATGATTTTAGGTAAAAAAAAAGATGGCCCACAAGTGAGATAGGATTTTGTTCTCCAACCCTTCTATTATATATTGAATTCAAGCATGTAAGCCCAAATAGATTCAAATTTTATCTTATATGATAAATAATTGACCATAATAGAAACATTCTTTACATGTAGAAAGTTAACTCTATTGATGAGCCCTTCATTAAATAACATGTCAGATCTAACTAAGACAATATATCTTATTCCCACTCGAGTTCATTCACTTTACCCACTAACTTATGTTGGTTGTTTACAATACTATCCAACTGAGATGAAATCACATCCATTTGCTTCTTTATTTTGTGATCACCTATTGAGTTATTTGTAAGGCATGAGAAATATTTTCTATATGTAACTATGTTTGTTAACAACCCATGCCTTACAATATATAGAGGTCATATACTATTAAATAATACAACTAAAAGTAAATACTCCTTATAAATTTAATAATGATGCCTATAGGATTCTTAGGTTCAACTAGTAGAAAGGTTTAGGAACAAAATAGTAGATTACTAAGATATAGACTTATTGGAGAGCTAGGAAGAAGGAACATATGGATTTTTGAATTAGAGAAATTGCATCATGTTTTATAGTTTTTTTTTTATGGTGGTACAATAAATGAGATGGTTGGAATTGGAATAAGTGTATATGCTCATCCAATAGGAGGTGGTAGTACAATATGTTATAGAAAAAGAGATGATCTTGTGCATTTTCTTTAAATTTCCATGTGCACGAGCTAAGTTTATTCCATTTAATGAAAGATAAAGAATGATTTCATTTGGCATTAAGCCTTACACCTAACTAAAGGCTAGGTAAAAGTTTTAGATTAACTTCTTTATAGGATATAATTAAAATTTTCACTTGGTGATTCATATCCAATCCTTTAGGAAGTTACACTCACAATGTATGGAGAGTCTTATTTAAATTTTAGGGGTAAGTAATGATAGGATAAAGTAGAATAATTTAATTTATGATGTTGATAAGTGTAATTCATTCTTTAGTTATTTATATTTCTTCTAGTATAGGGAGAAGTCCAAAATATCTTTGAAGTATGGAACCCTTTCCAAAAGAGAGACTTTCTATTGAATTATTTGCATAATTCTAGGTGTATCTTGTCTCATAACATGTTCATATACCACTAGATTGAATAAGTAGAGAAGTTATGTCCATTTCAAGGGATTGATCTTTTCATTATAGGAATGATAAAAAAAATCCAAATTTTCTAGGTGATATTAACTAGCTCATAGGTTTACAATTTAAAAATAGGGCTAACATATTATCATAAATATCTTAAAATGGTACCTATTCAAGTTGAAAACTAAACTTCTCTCATGGACACACATGATTATCTCCATCATTGATCATATACAAGTTGTAAACAATATCCTCTTAGCTAGTCACATGGAAATGTATTTATTTTGGCTTCACTCCACAACTTGTTATAGTTTTATCTTACTTAGCTCATCATCAAATTTGATGGGCTAAGTGGGGAAAAATAAAAGAATGTCATTCACCTCTTGGTTACACAATACACAACCTCAAGATAGATGATGGGTACATATAACTAATTCACATACTCAAGAAGTTTTCCTTATAGTTATATGGATAGTGAGATAACTTCAAGGATCAATCCTATTAAAACCCATTCTATGAGATATCATATCCAAACTACTACAACTCAAGGGTCATGTTCCGTGGTGTTGAAAAATAAATTAATCTTCACTTTGATTCTAAAAGGGATACCAAGGTATCTTGAGATCTTCCCATATTTTAGTTAGCAAGTATTTAAGGAGTTGGGATCCTTGAGGATGTATAAATAACTTATTCTTATGCATAAACAACTATGAACCAAAGGAAACATAGTACATGTCTCACACACCAAGTGTATTAATTACTTATTTAGTATTTTGAATAGATACCATACTATCATCAAAAAATTGTGAATGAAGGACAATGGAATCACTAGATAGAGAGATTGCTTGGATTAGTTAGTTAAAATGAGCATGTTTTATTGGGTACTTGAGAGAATCAACAATTAGCATGTAAAGGAAATGCATATAAGAGAGCATCCTTGTTTGATGGATCTTTGCAAAGAAAAGAGGGAGGTGAGTGAACCCTTAGAAAGTATACCTACATTAGCATCCAAAAATAAGAGTTGCATATGGGAGAATGTTTTGGGCCAAACCCAACCATCTTAACATCTTAAATATATTTCTATTTAATCCTTTCATAAACCTTCTCAAAATTACTTGTTGGTCCCATTCAATAGGTAAGAACCATATATTTTTAGATGAGTTAACCTCCTAGTAATCATTTTTTATCATGCCTTACAATTTCATGGGTTATTTTTTTAATTATTCTAGAAATAACGTTTGCCAAGAAATTGGAAGAGGTGTTTAACAAGGTTTGGGATTGAAGCCAACCTACAAAAAAATATCATTCTTTCTTTTAGTTGATTTAGCCTTTAATGATGGAGCCCAAATATCCCTTATATCATAACTTATTTGTATACAACAAATTTAAATATAATTAACATAGAACTTATAAATTTCCTTCACTGCTATGACTTTTTTATGGAGTTTGATTTTTTTTATAATAATAATAGTGTAAAAAGTTTAGAAAAACAACTAATAAGTATCAGTTAATTTTGACATATAAATATTAGTTAATTTTGATATATAAAATATGTTTTTTCATATTATATATAAAATTATAATGATTTTATAATTTAAATAACTAACTTATCATATTACTAATGTGAAGGGAGTTCATATTAACATGATAAGTAATCATATCATATGAATATGACACTCTATTTAGAGTTAATGCATTAATAATTCAAGATTTTTTTAATGTAGAACGAAATTCAAACCAAAGAGAAGTTGTGAATACTCTAATTAATTTATATTATATTCTTTATAAGAAACACTTTAAAGATGATATATTAAAGTCTCAAAAGAATTATAAATATTTTCTATAAAAAGTGGTTGGTTAGTATATATAGCTTAAAGTATAAAAATGTTCATAATAATAATATAAAAATTAAAAATATCATATGGTACAAGGAGTAGCTCTTAGAGGTAGTGGTGGAAGATTGGCATGCCTTAGAACCACCCACTGGGCATGTTCATTAAGCATTTATGGTGCCTCCCAACCATTCCATTAATCTACGTATTCAAGAGGACAAGTATGCCCCACTTTGGTAATAGAATCATAATTTTGGCTTCAACACCATTATGACTTGGCCTAGAAGATTTTCCATGTGAAGACACAAACCAACCCTATAGCTACATGAGAGACAAAGAGGAATATCCTTGACTATGAGAGTGGTACCATTTATATAATGTAAGAGGAAGGGTGGTTTGAGTGGTACAATTAGGAGAAACCTTACTCAATACATGGGGTGCTCCCCCAATGATTAAGTGAATCCTAAAAATAGTAAAATTTCAAGACAACCTTTTCAACTTGGGTTTGTATCTATGAAGTACACTAAATTTTTGAGTTTAATCTTTTTTGGGTATTAATTTCTTAATGTTTCATATGTTATATGTTTAAGTAAATAAAATTCTTATATTTTTATATTTCTACTATAGTGTATATCTAATTAAAATTATTAAATAATATTAATATTGAATCTAGTTCATCTAAATAATTGAGAAATTAAACTAAAGAATGATATAGTTTCTATTTATGGTTCAATAGATCATTGGTTTAGTGTTTTACTAGTTGTTATACTACGGAAAATAAGTTTTACTAAAAACCAAGATAAAGATTAGTGATCATATAATTGAGAAGACCCTACATAAAAGAATATGGTACTATAAACTATCATATTATGTAGATTAATCCATTGGTATGGCCTAATTCTCTATTGACACAGTTTATTGATTTTGATTGCCTTTGCTTTGGACCTATTTATGAATATAGTTGTGATGAGAAGCACACATGACTTAATTTAAGACTAAGAATCCTTATTAGAGCATAATGTTTAATAGGGGCCTAACTTTTATAAGTAGGCATAAAATAAACATCTATAAAACTATAGTATAAATATTTTACCTAGTAAAATAAAATTACTTAAATGACATATTATAAACATATTTAATAGTTAATTAATATATAAAAATCCTTATTTTTAATATTAATTGATTTATTAATTAAATACTAAATTCCTTAACGAAAAGGTTTGGCAACTTCTTGTAAAGGTGTGATGAACCTTATCTTCCTATATTTTAGGGAATTTTATTGTATGATGAAGTGAGAGTTTTGAGTTTATGAATACTAGATATTCACTCTACACAAGAGAGGAAAGAAAGACCATAAGGAAGATGAGAAAGGGGTTGGAAAGCCCAAGTTATTTTGTGTGTAACTATATAGATAAAAAGTATGTTTTTCTCATTATGGTGTTTTCTACCTTTATGATTTTCTATGTAAATTCGTATAATGGTTTAAAAAAAAATTGTACTATATGTACATTTCATTTATGTACTATATTTCTACATTTAATTTAATATCATGTATCTAAGGTTAGCTTGTAGATTTCTGGATTAGACTATGTGATCATTCTTCTTGATTGACATTTTAGATCACATTACAAGATTGATCACCATGATCACATTATTTTATTCACTAATCTATCACCTATTTGTATTTTATAATAATATAGCAATGTGTTATAATTGGAAAAGGTCAACTTCAATGGATAATGTAAGTGGTATAGAGGAAAAAAATAGGCATTTGTTATTGTTAACATGTACCTTACTCAAGAAAGAATAATTCATGTCACTTTGTTTTGGTGACAATATGAATGGATAATACAAAATAAATAAATTATAAGTTAAAATGTTATGAAACCTAAAGGTATTTAGAGATACATTGGTAGAACACTCCATTAACAAACTATGCATGAAAAATATGTGAGCACAAGGGCTTGTGAATAATTAAAGGTAAACAATCATAAAGAATTCATAATTGGTGATGCAGGAGCATCTGGGTGCATAGGAAATCTTGCACACCAAAAATATTTATTTTTTGTTCTTTTAATTTTTTGTTTTGGAGTGTTGGTTGTGTCTTGCAAGTTAAAAAAATCATTTTATTTAAAACTCCCCAAATTTGAAGTTATCCGGTTGAATTTGGATTCAAATTCAAATTGGAGGTGTTGGAAAGTGGTAATTGATGGAATCTTGGGAGTTACAAAAGTCCCACACTGAGGCATGAGGAGGCCATTCTTGGGTGGTGTTACTCCACAGTACATTTAAAAATTTATCATTGAATTGATAGTGGAGGATTCAAGCGTCTAGGAAAAAGAGGTAGTGGAATGGGATTATGTAGGAGCAAATTAAGAAAATGAATTGATTTTTGCCAGGAAAGAATTGAAGGGAGGAGTTTTCTAATGTCCAAGAAGGAAAAGGAGGTAGTAATGTAGCTTGGAGGTCTAGAAACACCCACGTCGAGTAGAGAAGAAGATTCCAATAGAATGACATTGGGAAAAATGCAAGTTTTTGAAAAAGATTGTTTGTGAATTCAAGTGTGGATGCCCAGAAGTGAAGTAGGAGGAATTTGGAGGTGTTTTTCCTATTGTTGTAATTGATTAGAGAGGTATTGTTGCAGATTTTTTGATATTGAAGGAAATAACATGCATGTGGTTGATTTCTTGTTCATTATTTAGCTCAATTGTCAGTTGTTACCAGCTCTTGGAGAATGTAATAAATAAAATCAACATGTTATGAATTTTTTGTCATCGTCAATGTTGGAGAACTTGGATTGAGTGCTCAATAGTTAATTTTTATCATTAACAAGCTCATTTCCTATTGTTGTGTGAGGGAGCTATAATAACCAACAATTCAATAGGATTCTTGGTTATTGATCTGCATCAATTGGTATCAGAGCATATTGATTGAAGAGAGCATGGCATATAGAGAATGGGGTAGAGGAAGAGCCCCACGAGGAGAAGAAAATCCAACAGATGTGGAGATGCTAAGAGGAATCATTGTGAGGTTAGAAGCCATAAAAATGTCCCAACAAAGAGGAATTCCTATTAGGGATGTTAGTGAAGAAGAAGAGGAAGCACCAGAAGTTGTAGAGGTAGGAAGAGGAGATGCACTAGAGGATAGGTTCCTACAAGTTTTGTCTAAGCTTGGAACTAAGCCAAGGATGGATCCATCAAGCTATAGTGGAAGTTTGAATCCAAAAGAACTCATTGATTGGATTGTAGAAATAGATAAATATTTTAATTTAGAATCCATTGAGGATATATGCTTGCACAAGGTTGAAGGGACATGCATCCCTATGGTGGGATCAGACACAGATTGAAATATAGAGAAAGGGAATAGAGAAGATAAAATCATGGAATAAGATGGTCTCAAATTTGAAGGCCAAATTTTTACCTATGGATTACCACATCAATTTGTTCAAGAGGCTGAAAAATCTGAAATAGAAGGATTTGAATGTTATGGATTATATAGAGGAATTCTGCAAACTAGGCATTTGTGTTGGGCATGTTGAAGATGTTAAAGATTAGGTTGCAAGATATGTGAATGGGTTGTGGCTTGCTATTCAAGATGAACTTAGAATGGTCATGATAAGGATGGCAAAAGAAGCCTTATCAGTATGCACTTAAGGCTAAAAAGTAGTTGGCAAGAAGATCACAAGGAAATTTTAGAGGAAAGGGAAAGCCTTCACATGGTAGAGGACAAGTAAATAGTGGAAGAGGATAACCACTTGAAGAAGAAGAAGCAAGCTGGACTCAAATGAATTATGGAAAAAAATACAAGGGGAAGAGGAGATTCTAGTAGAGGAAGAGGTGAAACTTCAAGGGGTAGAGGAGATTATGGAAGATGACAGGGTTTTTTGGAGCTTTTTTCAATTGTGGAGAAGTAGGTGATCAGACCTTTGAATGCCATTAGATACAAAAAGAGAGTGGAAAGACAAATATTGGGAATACCTTTACCATAGAAGCTGAAGATGAAATAGAGCCAATAGACCCAGAAGATGGAGAAATTTTCATGTTGAAGAAAGTGCTTTTAAAATTGGAGAAGGATCACCAAGAACAGGCACAAAGGAGTCTATTCAAAACCATTTGCAAGTCTAGAGGAAAGTGCTACACCATAATTGTGGAAATCAATAGTATAGATAACTTGGTGTCACAAGAGATGGTGGAGAAGCTAAAGTTAGAGAAAACAAATCACCCAAATCCATATCGAGTTACTTGGTTGCAAAAGGGGCATCAACTCTTGGTGGGTGAGCAATGTTTGGTGAGTTTTTATATTGGAAATTACCAATATAAATTTATGTGTGATGTGATACCAACGGATGATTTTCATCTCCTTTTATGTAGTCCATAGCAATATGACCGAAAATCTATACATAATGGTGAAACAAATACCTACACCATTGTTAAAGACAAGAAAAAGTATGTCTTGAACTCACTAAAAGAGAAGCAAAATGAAGTGGGGAGCAATTCCAAGGTGTGTATGATTACTAGAAAATATTTTTTGAAGGAACTAAAGGAAGAATAAGTGTGATATGCCTTAGTTACCAAGCCACAAGAAGTTGGGACAACGAATGAAGAATAAGAAGTACCCAAGGAAATCAAAGAGATATTACAAGAATATGAAGATATTTTGATGAAGGATCTACTAGATGGATTACCACCAATGAGAAGTGTGATCCATTGTATGGACTTGATACTAGGAGCAATTCTACCAAACAAGGTAGTGTATAGAATGATCCCCAAGGAGAATGAAGAGATAAACAAGCAAGTGCAAAAGTTATTGGACAAAGGTTTTATAAGGGAAATATTAAGCCCATGTACAATCCCAATAGTTTTGCCACCCAAAAAGGATGGAGAATGGTGTATGTGCATGGATTATAGAGATATTAATAAGATGAAATCAAGTATAGGTTTTCATTTCCTCGTATGGATGATTTGGTGGATCATTTGAGCAGGGCTAGATATTTCAAAAAGATTGATTAAAAAGTGGGTATCATCAAATCAAGATTAGAGAAAGAGATGAATGGAAAACTGCTTTCAAAACTAAGGACTATATGAATGGTTAGTTATGTCATTTGGACTTAGAAATTCTCCAAGTACCTTCATGTGATTTAATGAATGAGGTGCTAAAACCATTCCTCGATAAGTTTGTGATGATATCTTGGTTTTTAGTAAGGAAAGGGGAGGACAACTACAACATGTGAAATATATCCTACAAAGATTAAGGGAGGATAAGTTATTGGTTAACATCTATAGTGTCAAAAAATGTAATCCTTTACATTTTCACACTGTGTTTGCATCCCCTTAATTAATTGGACTTAATTAAGCCTCTAATTGATCCAACTATACATTTAAAATCCTAATTAATCGTGTTTATTGAAAGGGAAACCTATATTAAACAATTGCAAACATCAAATTACACATCTTGGAATATGTGTGTCCTAGGTTTAGGGCCTAGGACCCATTTACCCAAGGGCGAATGGGTCCTCCTTATGTTTAGGATCCCATTTTTTAATATGTTTTTGGTGGTATTTTTATGATTCAAATTCAAATTGTAATTGTTGGCTTTAATGTTTAATTGTCGATAAATTTGAAAAGTACTTATAAATATAAGGTCTTTTTATCAATTCAAATCCTAAGACTTTTGAAGGAGAAAAATTATAGCAAAGATTATTGTCAAGAGAATTCAAGAGCAGATTTTTCAGTTAATTATTGCAACAATCAAGATCAAGGTCATCATGTCAAATTTATTTGCATTCATGCATGTTTTTGGAGCTAATATTGTGATGTGGGTTTCATGTTTTGAATCATCCAATCAAGCCATTTCATGCAATATCCAATCCTTGGAGTGATGTGTTAGACTTCAGTCCTCCAAGGGCAGCCATTAAAGGGTTTGGTGAGTTGTAACAAGCTAGTGTTCATTCATCATTCCTTCTATTTGTGCTTTCATTTGATTATCAAGGTTTAATTACCAAACTAGGGTTTGACCAAGGTAAACCCTTATACACCAAAAACAAACATTGTTCTCCTCTTTGTGTGTTTGCAGATTTATAGGTGAAGAAGTATTGAAGATTGATCAAAAGTGCAATTTTGCAGAGTTGTCAAAGTTTTCATCAAAGTTATCAAGCTACGAAATCTTACTTGCAAAATTTATTTCTAACTTTTTGACAGTGAGATCCAAAGAAATTAGGAGTGCATATCCAGGAGCAGAGGACTATGAAATAAAATTTTAGAACCCTATAGCAAGACCCATTCACCCTAGGGTGAATCTGTCCCAGAAGGACACTCAACAACAGCTTTTGGTGACTAGTACACATCAACTTACCCTTCTCAAATCTGATGGAAGTATGTTGTTTCTGATTGTGTTATGCTTTAGATTGATGATTCAAGTTTCACATTGCATAATTGAGTTCATTTATTATTTTTAGTTTTTCTCTCCAAAAGTGCATTTCAGGCATATTTACCTCATCTTGTCATAAGGAAAAATAGCCAAAGATCTCCAATAGGATTGACTCACCTTAGGGTTGAAATTCAATCCTACCTTTGGGGGTCTCATTTTCATAATCAAACAAGGAAGATAGGTGCATACATTCTCCATTTGCGCATTTTTCAATCACCTATTTTCGTTCATTTCATTTTGGTGAACCCAACATTCTTGCACTATAAACTTTCTGATTTGGAGGTCATTAAAACCCTAGATGTAGGATTTGCATTAGTTTGCATTGAAATTGCATTAATTTTCATTCTATTTAGGGTTATCAAAATTGCATTAGTTTACATCTCATTTAGGGTTTTAAATTTGCATTTTTCATTGTTTGAAATCTAAAAAATCTAAAAAAATTCATGCATATTACATTGATTTTGCATAGTACTTGCATATTAGTGTATTTTCAGTCATTTACATCAACAAATTTAGTTAAAATTGTGTCTAAAAAGTGTCACTTTGTTCATTATTTATCACTAATTTTATTTGCATTAATGTTTATACCCAAGAAAGATTCCTTCATCCAATCTTGAATCAAACTTTCCCAATCCTTCTTCATCTCTCCTAATGAAGCATATGCTTCTAAAAATTCTGACATATTTGACAGTAGACAATATCCCATACCAAAGCTCATAAGGATTTTTGGTGCTATCCACCCTTAGCAAATCTCTATTGAGGATGTAGATAGAAGTATGGATTGCTTCCTTCCAATACACATTAGGAAATTTAGCTTCATTCAGCATTGTTTTGGCCATCTCTTGAACTGTTCTACTATTTATTTCTACTACTCCATTCTATTGAGGGGTTCTAGTAGAAGAATAATGTCTCTTTATTCCATTCTCTTCACAAAATTCTTCAAACTCACTTGATGTGAATTCACCACCTCTATCTGACCTTAGACACTTGATTCTAGCATTCATTTCATTCTCAACCATTGATTTAAAGATCTTAAATCTACTGAAAGATTTTGATTTTTCTTTTAAGAATGTAACCCATGTCATTCTAGAGAAATCATCAATAAGTAACATGAAATACCTTTCACCTTGAAGACTCTTTGTTCTAGTTGGTCCGCGCAAATCAATATGAATTAGCTTCAGAGGTTTAGTAGTAGAATACTCTTTGGTTTTAAACTTTATCCTTGTCTACTTCCTAATCTGACATTCTTTGTACATGGTACTTGAAGGCTTAACAATCCTTGGCATGTCTCTCACTGCATGCATGGAACTAATCTTCACAAGGTTATCAAAGTCGATGTGTCCCATCCTCGTATTCCACAACCAGTATTCATTTTCTTGTCCTAGAAGACAACTTCCTCCATTCGCACCCTTAAGATTGTATGAGTTTCCTTTAGTCCTTGAACCTTCTACCACCAATCTTCTAGACTTGGCTTTTTTTATTTCACATCCTTGCTCATTAAATAAGATAATGTATCCTTTACTACATGTCTGACTTACACTGAGAAGATTATGCTTGAGACCTTCAACATAGAAAACATCTTCAATCTTATATTTTCCATCAATACTTACAATGTCTTTTCCACATATTTTGCTAATGAATTATCTCCAAACTTTACTAAACCACCATTCCACTTAACCAACTTGATGAACTTTCTTTTGTCACTAGTCATGTGAATTGAACACCCACTGTCAATTATTCAAAGATTTGATTGTCCCTGAGCATGAAATGTTGCTTACACAACCATTGAGTTTTTTTTGCTTGTTTCCTTGACTTTCTCAACAGCGTCTATCTTTTGAATTTCTAATTTTGTAAAATCACTTTTACAAAAAAAATCTATATGCCCAATAGTGTTACAGATCTAGCATGTCACATTAACATCCACTAGTGATGCAAAAGCATCCAGTGTTGTAAGGGAAATCCTACATCACCCAAAAATATGCTTTCCATTCGTGTTTCCCTTGTTAGATTTTTGTAGGTGTTTTTCCATTTCTGGATACCCTTTTCGTCAAATAAGAGTTCTCAACTTTTAGAACTGCTTTTCTGCTTTTTCTGCTCAACTGCTATTTTTAGCAGTTTTGAATTTGAAGGCGTGAGGAGCCAAAAATTTAAGGAAAGGTTCAGGACGAAAAAATAAGCACTTTGGTGAAAGAATTAGGTCAAGATCATTCATGGTTTGAAATTTATTCAAGTTTCAATTTCTACTTTTTGCCCTGAAAAATATTCTAAGTCCAGTTTGAGGCACTAAACGGTCCCGTATGGGCCCAAAAATTGTCAGAACTAGCAAAGTGGGTTCTTACCGCGTTCTTCACTTCGATACCTTTCCAATGGTTCAAATGGTTCAAAAAATAGAGTCTCAGATCAAAATTTATGGCTTCCGAAAGTTGGCTAATTTTTTGAAAATTGCCAATTTTCAAATTAGGACTCAATCTTTGAATTTCAAATTGTAATTTTTGGCACCAAACTGCCAAAAAACCTCATAATTTGAATGTTGTTTGGCTCCATAATGGAGAAGGATCTATTTATGGGCGAGGTTTTCTGATTTTTGATAGCTTTTTGGGGAAAATTTTGCATGCTGCGAAAAGGGGAACTTCTGTAATTTCTGTAATTTTTGTAATTGACATGTATTGCAGAGCTCGAGGATTTGAGATCCTCTGCAAGTAAGCATTCCATTTTTCTAAATAAAATATTATTCTCTATTTTGTGTGTGTTATTCTATGTCTCAGGTTAGCACCCTCGTTAGGTGGTATCAGAGCGGGTTTTCTTGAGCGTGTGGACAGATCACCGATTGTGAGGTAGTTTGCACCAAGACCATGGTTGTGGGTTTGAGATATTCAAGATGCCTCCAAGAGTGATTCCTAGTAGTTGTAGTGGTGCCAAAGGTAGCAGAGGTGCCAGAAATGCTAGTGGAAGAGATCCATTGGCGGTCGAGGGTTTCAGAGCCCTCCAGAGACAAATTGATGCATTACAGGAACAGATGAGAAGAGGGTTAGACCCGAGAAGGAGAGGAGAAAGCAAAGATGAAGAAGAGGTGGAAGATTTAGACGTAGAAGAGGAAGAAGAAGCGATTGATCAAGATCAGATGCGGCTGATAAGGGCCATTTCGAAGATCGAAAAAAGACCCAAAATAAAAGTTCCCAGTTATTCTAGAAGTCTAAACCTGGAAGAGTTTATCGATTGGATCAACGAGCTAGAAGATTATTTCGAGTATGAAGAAGTAGAGGACCCAGATCGGGTTAAGTTTGCAAAAACAAAGCTAAAGGGCCACACAAATATTTGGTGGAAAGAGGTCCAGTTGGAGAGAAATCAAAGAGGAAAAGGAAAGATTAGCAGTTGGGATCGCATGGTGGAGAAACTAAAGAAGCAGTTCATACCAGTGGACTACGAGTTAGATCTACCGAAGAAATTGCAAGGGTTGAAGCAAGGAAGTAGACCTATGAAAGAATACATAGAATATTTTCACAAGATGATCATCAGAATGGGCCATGCAAAGGCCAACAACGAGAAGGTAGCCTGTTATCTTAATGGGTTACGGTCGAGCATTCAAGAGGAGCTAAGCCTGGTCAGAATGACCACCATTGAGGATGTGTACTAGTTTGCCCTGAAAGTTGTAGAGAAGTTGAACAAAAGATTTGACAGCAAGCAAAAAGGATGAGGAGGTCAAAGCAGAAGGGGCAGTGGAAGATCTTGTGGAAGCCAAAATGAGGATGAGAAGAAAAATGGAGATGTCGGTACCAACCGAAGCCAGAAGAATGATAACTTCTACCACCCTCGTGATCAAAACAGTGGTGATCAAAGAGGTAGAGGACAAGAAAGATCTGGGCCAGGACCCGGAAGAGGTGGTTTCAGAGGCACTTGTTTCCAGTGTGGTGAAGAAGGGAATCAAGCCTATGAATTTCCACAACACTAAGGACAAACAAAAGGCCAGAAGGTCGTGGAAGGGTTGTGCATGCAAATGAGGAGGCTCAATCTAAGCACTCAAATGATGCTGAAAGGGGAGAAGCCCTAGTGGTTAGAAGAGCCTTGGTGACTGAAGAGAAGGAGCCAAAATAGAGGAAGAACCTGTTTCGCACAAGGTGCAAATGTGAAGGAAAATGTTGTGATGTCATTATTGACAATGGGAGCACTGATAATTTGGTGTCATAAGAGATGGTTACGAAGTTGAAGTTGAAGAGGGAAAGGCATCCACATCCATATCGGATTGCTTGGTTGCAGAAAGACCACAAAGTTTTGGTCAATGAGCAGTGCCTGGTAAAGTTCAAGATTGGGAGCTACCGTGATGAGGTACTCTGTGATATCATCCCCATGGATGCATGTCACATGTTGTTGGGGAGGTCGTGGCAGTTCGATAGGCGAGCTATGCATGATGGCCATGCAAACACTTATTCCCTGATGAAGGATGGAGTCTGCCATAAGTTGAAACCCTTGAAGGAGGCTGAAGAAAAGGTATGCAATAGTGCTAGAGTTTGTTATGTTGATGGAAGGAAATTTTTACAAGGCATGAAGCATGAGTGTATGTGATATGCATTGATTCCTAGAATGGATAAGGAGGATAGTGAGAATGTGCCAGTAGAAGTTTCTGGATTATTGAATGAATTTCAGGATATTGTTTCTGATAATGTACCTCAAGGTTTACCACCAGTGAGGAAGATCAGCCATCAGATTGACTTGATCCCTGGAGCTAGCTTGCCGAATAAGGCAGCTCACAGAATGACTCCTGTAGAAAATGAGGAGTTAAATAGACAAGTTCAGGAGTTGTTGAGAAAGGGTTTGATTCGAGAGAGTTTAAGTCCATGTGTGGCACCTGCAGTACTAACACCGAAGAAGGATGGGGAGTGGAGGAGTGTACAGACTCCTGGGCCATCAAAAAGGTAACAATCAAGTACAGATTTCCCTTGCCAAGGATGGATGACCTAATGGACTGTTTAAGTGGAGCGCAGTACTTCACAAAGATTGATCTGAAGAGCAGATATCACCAGATCTAGATTCGTGAGGGAGATTAATGGAAGACTTCCTTCAAGACCAAAGAGGGCTTGTATGAGTGGTTAGTCATGCCCTTTGGGCTAACCAATGCACCGAGCACATTCATGTGGCTCATGAACAAGGTATTGAAATATTTTTTAGGGAGTTTTTTTATTGTGTATTTAGATGATATTTTGATATTCAGTAAGTCCCTGGGTGAGCATTTAATGCATATTCATAGAGTATTTGAAAAGTTGAGAGAAGAGAAATTGTTGATTAATTTGAAGTGTAGTTTTGTGAAGGAGTTAGTGTACTTGGGGTTTGTTGTCTCAGCGGAAGGTCTCAACATGGACCTAGAGAAGGTGAAGGCTATTCTGAAATGGCCTACCCCAAGAACTGCTACTGAGGTGAGATCTTTCCATGCTTTGGCCAGATTTTACATAAATTTCATTAGAAACTTCAGTAGTATTTGTGCACCCCTGACAGAAACAATGAGAGGGGATAGAAAAAAGTTCAAGTGGAGCACTAGAGCAGCAAAGAGTTTTTACCTGTTGAAGCAGAAGGTGATAGAGCAACCATTTTTTCCCTCCTAGATTTCAATAAGGTGTTTCAGGTGGATTGTGATGCCAGTGGGTGTGCCATTGGAGCAGTGTTGAGCTAAGAAGGTAAGCCCATTGCCTATTTCAGTGAAAAGTTAAATGATGCAAAGAGAAAGTACTCTATATATGATCAAGAATTTTATGCAATAGTTCAAGCATTAAAAAAATGGAGGCATTATCTGTTGCTGAAGGAATTTGTTTTGTTTACTGATCATCAAGCATTACAGTATCTAAATAGTCAAGAAAATTAAATCAAAGGCATATGAAATGGGTAGAATTTTTACAGAGTTATACCTTTGTATTAAAACATAGGAGTGGGAGGTCGAATAGAGTTGCAAATTCCTTAAGCAGGAGGCAAACATTGTTGACAGAGATGCGGATTGAAGTGTTTGGGTTCAATGAACTCAAGACATTGTACCTGAAGATCCTGATTTTGTAGAGGCTTGGAAAGCTTGCAAGGAGCCTGTTATAGTTGACAAGACAAAGTGGCTAGATTTCATAATCTAGGATGGCATGTTGTTTAAGGGAAGTCAATTGTGTATTTTGAGGAGTTCCATGAGGGAGAACCCGATAAAAGAGAAGCACAGCAGAGGAATGGAAAGACATTTTGGTCGAGATAAGACCATTTCCATTATCAGTGAGCATTATTATTGGCCTCAGTTATCACAGGATGTGAAGAAGTTTGTTCAGAGTTGTAGGGTATGCTAGATGGCTAAAGGAGTGAGCCAGAATACAGGGTTGTATCAATCCTTACCTGTACCAGAGAGGCCGTGGGAGGATATAAGTATGGAATTTGTTCTTGGTTTGCCAAGGACACAAAAAGGGAATGATTCAGTGTTTGTGGTAGTTGACAGATTTTCAAAGATGGCGCATTTCATTCCATGCCAAAAGACCCATGATACAGTCCACATTGTTGACTTGTTCTTCAGAGAGGTGGTGAGGTTACATGGTCTGCCAAAGAGTATAGTCTTAGATTGTGACACCAAATTTTTTGGGTACTTTTGGAGGACCTTGTGGAATAAATTGAAAACAGAGTTGAAGTTTAGTTTTGCACACCATCCACAGATGGATGGGCAGACTGAGGTTGTGAATAGAAGTCTGGGTAACCTACTGAGATGCTTGGTAGGAGATAAACCAAAGGGATGGGACTTGATCTTACCCCAGGCAGAATTTGTTTACAACAATTTTTTCAACAAGAGCACTAGCAGATCACCATTCCAAATTGTGTATGGAGGTAGTCCCAAGACCGCTCCAGAACTGAGGAAGATGGACCAAGAGAAGAAGACAAGTGTCAAAGCCGAAGACTTTGCAAAGCACATCAAGAATATACATGAGAAGGTAAGAGAACATATTAAGAAGATGAATACACAGTATAAGGATAAGGCAGATCAGAAGAGGAGGTATAAGGAGTTTCAGATTGGTGATGAAGTGATGGTCCACTTGAGAAAAGAAAGGTTTCCAGTGGGAACCTATAACAAATTGAAGATGAAGAAGTTTGGTCCCTGTAAGATTATGAAGAGGCATGATTCAGGGAATGCATATGAGGTAGAGTTTTCGGATGGAGTCAACATTTCCCCTGTGTTCAACATTTCAAATTTGATAGAGTATCATGAAGGTGGCGCAGAGGAAATACCAACAATGGAATAGTGTGGCATTCCAGCACCTACTTCAAAGAAGGAGGAGATTGAAGCAATCCTAGATAGTCGTGTGGGAAGAAGTACCAGAAACATGCAATATGAAGAATATCTAGTGAAGTGGAGAGGAAGGCATGTGGAAGATTCATCCTGGTTGTCTAAGGAAGAGGTTGACCGTTTGGGTTTTCCTCAACCATCTGAGACATGACGGGGTCACTTCTCAAATTACCTGGGTGTCTAATGCAGGAGCATCCAGTGTTGTAAGGACAATCCTACATCACCCAAAAATATGCTTTCCATTTATGTTTCCTTTGTTAGCTTTTTGTAGATGTTTTTGCATTTTTGGATACCCTTTTCATCGAATAAGAGTTCCCAACTTTCATAACTATTTTTTTTTTGCTTTTTCTGCTCAACTATTATTTTTAGCAGTTTTGAATTTGAAGGCATGAGGAGGGAAAAATTTAAGGGAAGGCTTAGGATGGAAAAATAAGCACTTTGGTGAAAGAATCAGGTCAATATCATTCACAGTTTGAAAGTTATTCAAGTTTCAATTTCTGCTTTTTGCCCTGAAAAATCTTTCAAGTCCAGTTTGAGGCACTAAACGGTCCCGTACGGGCCCAAAAATTGCTAGCACTAGAAAAGTGGGTCCTTAACACGTTCTTCACTCCGAGACCTTTCCAATAGTTCAAACAGTTCAAAAAATGGAGTCCTAGATCAAAAGTTATGGCTTCCAGAAGTTGGCTGATTTTTAGAAAAATGCCAATTTTTGAATTAGGACTCAATCTTTGAATTTCAAATTGTAATTTTTGGTGCCAAACCACCAAAAAACCTCATAATTTGAATGTTGTTTGGCTCTATAATGGAGAAGGATCTATTTATGGGTGGGTTTTTTTAATTTTTGATAGCTTTTTGGGGAAAAGTTTGCATGCTGCGAAAAGGGGAACTTCTGTAATTTTTGTAATTGGCATGTATTGCAGAGCTCGAGGATTTGAGATCCTCTACATGTAAGAATTCCATTTTTCTAAATAAAATATTATTCTCTATTTTGTGTGTGTTATTCTGTGTCTTGGGTTAGCACCCTCGTCAACTAGAGAGGCAAGAGAATTTCTACTCATAAAATTTCTTCTATTTATTTCAAATTTGCACTCTCTATATTTATGTCCATACTTATTGCAAATGAAATAGTAACCAAAAAATACATGATTAAACCTATTTGTAGAGGATCTACTTGCATGATGAGATCTTTCTTTAAGTTTTATATCAGCTTCTTGACTTCCAAACATAGATTTCTCCAACTCCTTTTTGAGTAACAAGACCTTCTCAATATTTTTACATTCTCTTATTTTGGATCCAATCAAGGTTTTTTTCCTTTTATTCTCTTTCCTTTCATAATCAAGATCTTCAAGAGTAGAGACAAGCTCACCTTCAAAATCAACTTCACCTTCTTCTTCATCCATATATCTACTTGAACTTTTATGGATCACAGAGGCCATGAATAGGGATTCATCTCCATCATCTTCTAATGTACAGTAGTATCATTCATCTGAGGAGCATTACTCTTCTCTAGAGAAAAGATTCTTCTTGAAATTATTTCTCTTGACATCCTTTCTGCTACTTTCATTTTCTTTAAAAGGACATTTAGAAGCATAGTGACCAATTCTACCACAACCAAAGCATTTGAATGGTAATTTACCTTTGTACTTGCTTGATCATTTCTTCAGCTTTTTCACAAAGTTTGCTTCTTCCTCAGAATCACTAGGCAATTTGTAAGCATCTTCTTTCTTCACAACTTTGAATACAACTTCTCTTTTGTGTGTACTTTGAACTTCATTCCTCATCTCATAGGTTGTGAGGGATCCAAACAACTCTTCCATGGTAAGCTTTTTCAAATCCTTGGCTTCTTCAATTGCAAAAACTTTTGAGTCAAACTTTTGAGGGAGAGTTCTCATGACTTTCTTTACCACCACAGAATCAGTCATATCTTCTCCAAGACCTTTGATTCCATTCACAGCTTCATCTACCCAAAGAAGATAGTTGGCTATGTTCTCTTCTTTCATCTTCAAATTCTCAAACAGTGTTTGGTAAGATTGCAGTTTTGTTTTCTTCACACTATCATTCCCTTCATAGAGATTCTTGAGCTTATCCCATATCTTCTTTGCGGTCTTGAATCATACCACCTTGAAAAATTAAAAATTTTCTAACCCACTTAGGATAGCATTCTTTGTTTTGTCATTGTTCTCATGAGTTATTTTTGCATTTGGATCAGTGATAGGATGAACAGGTTGAACATAATCATCTTTGGTAGCTCTCCAAACATCCTAACCAAGTGATACAAGATAGGCATCCATCCTCACACTCCAGGAGGCATAATTTTTTCCATCAAACTATGGTTCCTTAGAAGAGGACTCTTTCTGAGCCATGTGTTCTACCAAGATCTACCTTCCGCTGTTAGGCTACACCAAGGAACTCAGCTGTGATACCAATTGTTAGAACACATAGATATACTGAGAGGGGGAGTGAATCAATGAATTAGTATACCCTGATTCAAATCAATTCAATTTCAACTTATCAATCAAAGCATAAAATTTCCTTAATTAGATAACACATTCAAAGCGAGAGCACATAACCATAACACCATTTTTTTGTGGAAAATCCAACAAGGGAAAAACCATAGTGAGAAAAGTTGCTTTGAGCTACTATCTAAATCCATCCTCACAAATGAATCAACAATTGCAAAAGATTTAAGGTCTTTAACCTAAGGAAGTTTACAAGTCCCTACTCAGTTATAGAATGAGGTTGCAACCTCATAATACAATACTTTTGAAGAACCAAATGTCAAACCACAATCGTAAAACTTGTGTTGCCTCCGACTCATTGCCTTTAGCACTTCTACACCTCTTTTCCTTTGGCTTACTGCCTCTGGTATTCACATTTGCACTTTTTCCTTCAACTCATTTCCTCCAGTACTTACACAATTTGGTCAGCCCACTACCTTCTACACACCACTTAAACTCTTCTAATTTTGGCTCATTGCATCCAACATGCATCAAAAAAATCTTTGCAAAATCACACACATTACTCTACCTTCAGCACATTGTTGTCAGCAAATTACATTGATCGCACATTGAACACTTGTACTTCTTGATCACACACTTGATCTTACATTTATATCTTTCACAAACATCAAAAAATTTCTCCTTGTCGGCCATCCTGAAATGTATGAACATGAAACGTACAACGACCATATAAGGTCAGCTCAAAAACATCTGTGGGAAAGGGAAATCTAATATGGTCCAAGCAAGGAGATAAACATGACCTAATTCAAATATGCATGTATTCCCATGCTAGTGCACACCACAAAAACTTAGCGGCGCAAACAACTTAGAGTACTAAGTCATCCCAACAAACACTCAACCCTCAAAATATTAACTCTAGACCACAAGTGATATCAAAGAAGTAAGTTAGCATCACGTGGATTACATCATAAGCATCAAATGATATTCAAGAATATTTCCATTCCCTTCTTTCACAACTTCATGCATCAATATACTAGCACAAGAAAATAGACACATAACCAATATCTATTGCAAACCCAAACAACATAGTCTTGAGATATAACTTTTACAACTCGGCCCACAATACACTTCAGCAGCTAAAAAACAAGGAGAGACAATATATAGACATGATAAACACTTCCTCCAAACTGCAAGACCACAAAAACAACTACGGAGAAATGCAGAGCATTTATCAGAACCTTCCATGACTACAATAGTATAATCTTCACTCTTCTTACTTAGGAAACTTTTGCGGTAACATATATTAACTGAGAAATAGAACACACATGCTCCACACTTGATTCTATCTAACCTTCAAACCACAGGAACAAATCATAAATTTTGGAGGAATGCAGAGCATTCTTCAGAGCCTTTTCAGAGAACCTTCTTGAGCCACTGACTATAAGAGATTCTTTTATACATTTTACATCAACAGACAGTGAATACAACATTCACATGATCCATAAGAAATATATGACAACTATTGAAACAACTCATGATATTCAACAACATTCATAATATTTTTTATCAACATCCTGATTGCATCATTTGCAACCATCCACACACTGCCACTTTGTTGTCAACAAAGACGTCATCAATAATATCCATACTGATTGACATCAATGGCAATCAACCAACTCCATACTATTTACATCAATGGAAACACTTGCAACATACTTACAACATTCACCATTAGGAATAAATGAAGAAGATTACATAATAATTAGGAGGTAGCATAATGACAACTTGAAGAACACAAGATGGGGTAGCACCTATTTAGAAACCATTAGTGTTAATACCAATATAGAGAAGTTATCAAATGTGAAGCTTTCAATTTTTTCTCAAGCATTTGAAAATGTAAACTATAATCATTGTCCATGTTTTTATAAAATAGACCCATTTAAGAATACTAACCTATTTTAGTACTTATTTTTTGCGTCTACTACTTTTTTCCTTCTAGAGTTTTGATTTTAAAATTATATTTATAAATTACCTTTTTAATAGTCTATAAGTATAGCTTAATTTATCATATGAGTTAACTAATAATAATACTTAGCTCTTTACGAGCAATGCAATACTTAGCTCCTTAAGAGTATCAACATTTAGATAACTTAGAAATTCCTAATAGAATCTAAATAATGGAAGGCTAAGAGTTACTAATTAGAATTTTTCCTTACATGTCACTTTGGAGATTTGAACTTTGGTCTTGATAGTTAAAATAAAATTCTTCAACCACTTGATATCAAATCCTTGGACATAATTACTTTTAGTATGAGTTATTTATTATAACATAAGGCTTAGTCAAGAAGTTAAATTATTCATTAACTAAATAAATTTTACTAGATTAAAAAAAAAAACATTATTTGATAAAATATGGGGTTTTATTAATGGCGCCCCATCCAAAACTGACATACCATAAAACAAAAAATAATAGAAATCAAACTAAAACATGGCTTTGACAAGGGGAATCCTCAAGCAATATTGTTCTTATGAGATCTAAGATCATTCCTACTATTTCTTGTTTGTTTGATATCACCTTTCTATGAAAGTATGTTTATTTTAAATCCTTAACATCTTCCTCACATTGAGGATTCCAAATATGTAGATGAAGATTAATTACTATACTAAAATTGAATTACAAAATCAATCTCCATATCCCCATTCTTCCTCTTACATAATAAGAGACATCCACAGCTTTTTCTTTTCTTTTAAAGGAGATAAAATTAGAATATTTTGAATAATTGGGCATCTATTTTATAACATTTGATAATAAAAAAAAATGTTTTCTAGTTGATTGATTCACCAATAAAACACCACCTTCAATTATCGTCCTATAATCTACCACCACCATTTGGACTAAAGGGGCCTTAGATATCTTTACTACATATGCATAACATCACTGAGAAGGGGAAAGGGTGGTATCATTCTTTCCCTATTTATCATGATTTTTACAAGTCTCATCCCCACATCTCTTTCAAGAGATCCTTCTCTATGGGACTATCTTCTTCAGAAGATGGAATAGAATGTGGAATCCTAACCATCAATTGGGATAATTGACCTTCATTCCATCATGTACCTATTTTGGAAGATGGTGGTTTTCTTACAAGTTAATTAACAACAACATCCCCTCATGAATTTTTTTAGCATTTAAAAGCTATATTATCATAGTCTAAAACTTGCTTCTAAATCCAATCCTCCACTTGTAGCCATACCTCCTTAGGAAAACCTTTGGAAATATATATTTCTACTTGAATCAAAATCAAGATGGAATAAATCAAACTATTTATTTCAAGATGAAGCTTTAAAAACCTTCCTAAATCATCCCTAGTTCTCTAGAAACATAAATCTATCCAAAATTGAAGAGGAAGATATGGAAGTCAAACCTAGATAAGTAAAACTAAGAAAGTCTCCATCATTGTGTTGAAATGGGAAACCATGGTTTTGATATTAAAACATGCTTATCACAAAACTAGGAGCCCTTCTCCAATATTAATAATATATCCTCCAAAGGCTTACATCACAACACAAAATATCCTTGTACATTAGGAAATATTTCTATAAAATATTTTAAAACCATATGTAGACCATATTTTTGTAATCCCTTCATGCAAAGCTACAAGACTAGGTGTGGAAATAAAATTACAAATGAGACCTAATTTTAAATAGTTTTCATCCTCTAAAAGGGCGTCATTACCCAACACAACTACCAAATGTAATGTTGAACTAGGAAATACCTTTAGATTGTAGATTTTATTTTCCACCACCACCACATTTGTGATAGGTTTATCCTTATCATAACCTTTATTTTGATGAACATGAGAATAACTAGCTCGAATTTATCACATAATTGAATAGATTAGAGTTATGTACCTCATATTTTTATTGCTTGATTACAATTATTGGAGCTACTAGCATCAATTCATATACCCCAACCTAGCTCATTATCAAAGTTTTTGTCGACTATATCTCTACACAATCTATACCATCCAACACATTGAAATTGTCACTTGTTGTCATATTCTATTTCACTAAATCTACAAAGCATACAACCTTAAGATTTGATATAAGAATGAGAAACCCCATTTTAAAATTCAATCCAAAAATAAATTTAAAAAAATTACTTATACTTTTGATTAAAATATTATTTATAATTTTTAACCAATATTCCTTAGCTTAATCAAAGTAGTTAGTTATATTTATTGTAACATAAATAGTTCATAATTATATCACTATATATAAACAAAGGAACTAAAGTAGCATGATAGTATTCATGATGGAGTTACTAATTAAATGTAGATTAGAGATTTATCTAATTGATACTAGTTATTTTTTTCTAAAAGTTGTTTTAATTGCTGCAAATAGGGGATTGTCATAATGAACAAGGAGTAGAGGGCATGTGTCTTGAAGGAGCCATAAAAAATTACACTTCACAACTTGCAACTTATGGACATAAATCTCGTGGAAAGCAATGTAAGCTTCCTTTTTTATTCTCATATCTTCTTTGGGTTCCTCTGAATAAAATTTATCATATGCTTTTATTGGAGGCTAATATAGAGTCTTTAAATTTGTAGATAATTTAACTGAAGCTTTATTGTTTCTATCTCATTTTATGGGAGACATTCATCAGGTCATTTCTTGCTTACCCAATAGATAGTCTCTATTAAGTATACTATATTATCCAGATTTTATCACATGTAAATTCATTAAGAAAAAATTCATAGCAAGAAGGAAAAACATGATTTTGTATTCTTTCAAATATATTTTATTTTTTTTATTGTGTGTATATATAGAATTTAATTCATAAATGATTGAATAACAAATAAATGTTGCAGCCTTTACATGTGGGATTTACTTCAGATAGAGGTGGAAATTCAATAGATTTACACTGGTATCATCGAAAGAGCAATTTGCATCATGTGAGTAATATTGATTTGCTTTATAATTTTCTAGTATTAAAGTGATTCATCCTTTTTTATTCCATTCACGCAAAGACGCAATAATGATGATGTGAATTTTGTTCATTAGAAATTACGAAAAAGATAAAGTGTACTATTTGAAATAAAATTTGATTTAACAAAATTATATTACTTTTATTATTTTTCTTTCTAAAATCAAATGTCAATTAAATTTAATTCTATTTTTAAAATTATTTTTCCATGTATTTTTTTATTTATGAATATGTACTATATAATATATTTTATTTTAAACTTATAACATTCTCATTTTTTGTCACACTTTAACTTGTTTTTTACTTTCCCTCGCTTTCAATATTATATAAATATGTAAATTCATTTGTCCACTATACTATTTTTAACTAAAGGTCTATGATTGTAACCTATTATGCAACGCCCCGCCACGAAACCCCAAAGGACGACACATATAACTAACAATTATGACACAATTTTTTTTAAGTGAATCAACATATAGATCATACTATCAACTAACATAGAATGTAAACTACACGTACACATGCTCTAACTATGTCCTTTAGGGTATCATGACTGCATTATGCACATACATTCCTAACATGTTCTAATCCAACATCAAAGATTAACCAACCCACAAAAGTTAATTATAAATCCATTGCATTAAGTAAATGAACATCATACTTCCATACATCATAATAAATAAATAACCATCAATGATCAAATGTTAACCCCAAGGAGTACATACATCACTTTTATTACATAAAGGTGCATCATTTTATGATTACATAATTACATCAATACTTCCCAACATACAACAGGAAGGATACATCAGATACGTGATAAGATACAACTGAAATGATTACATTACATAACATCGATACTATCTCAAGTCTGGTACAAGATCTAGAATCTATGCATAAGGTATAATGTCCATGCTCATGAACATCAATTGGGAACCCAATGGAGTACATAGCACATTCCACCCGACTATGTGGATCCCTAAGGTCCACCCCCCGTGCTAGGAGATGACAATAAGGACCCACTATACAAGCATTCAAGCAGACAAGGGCTAACATGACTCCAACATACAAGGTGCAACAAGAAAAAACATAAGGAGACAACCACTTCTAGAGGTATACACACAACAAGGGTAACCACAAACAAGGGAATGCTAGGATAAAGTAGGGAAGAGTGTCATCGCATGGTCCTGACATGCGTCATCCTGACTGTCTCTCACTAGACATTGGCCCCCATCTATGGTTATCCTGACAATATCTCACTAGACGTCGGCCCCATAGGATGACACATGCAGAACCAAATTTCCTTTCATGAGGACAAGGAAGTTGATCTTGCCAACCAGGCCTTCTCAACCCATCCTTAGCCTAAACGAGCACTACAGGCATGGGTGAGGCATCCATTTATCTTGATTAATGTGAACCTACACAACCCACTAATTCATTAATTAGGTTATCACTTATTTATCAAACCCTCACATGGGTTATCCTAGACACCACTTTGTGCGTCGGCCCCCATTGAGAGCCACTCTCCCTACTAGCATCTAGAAGACCCACATAACATCTAGGGTAAAGCCACTTGCACAAAGTACAAAAATATCACAAGGTCAAAAACATAAGCGAGGCATGAACCATATCGCACAAAGTTCACATCATAGAAGCAATATAACAGTGCAAGGCTAAAACCCACATAAGCATAATACATGAGATAAGATCGACGGTTTCACAAGGAACAAACCTGAAAATACATGTAAAAAAATTCCCTTAGTCTCTAGAAGCAACCTTGAAAACTTACAAAGACCCCAAGTAAATATCAATAGCATACACAATTAAATTTCACTTACATAATGCAATTCAACTCACAATAATACAATAACCATGATAACAACATATAATAACAAATCATTGTTTTCGTGAATGCAAGGGAAACATTATTTTAAAAGATCACCATAATTATTTATTCTAATTATTCCCTTCATTACTAAGATGTAATTAAATCAAATCTTTTCCTTCTTTTAATTTCCAATCTAAATAAACATACTCAATTATACATATACCTATATAATTATATACATATATATAAATATATTCCCATAGTCGGTAAATATATTTATATGTATACCTATATAAATACATGTATATATATAAACAATTAAAAGGAAGATTTTAATATAACAGGAGTAATTAAAAACAACCACCCAATTTGTAAACAATAACATACACAATTAATATAACCGATATATATGTATTTTCTACAATAACATTATTACAGTCTGATGTTTTCAAAACCATAAATCAGATAAACATATAAAAGTAATCATTAGATATATGTGTATATATATAAGTAATTAAATACTTTCAACTACTCTTTATAAAACAGATTATCGAATTTTGCAAGAGTAACACATAACATAAATACATGAACATATGCATATACATACACACACACACACACACACATACACACACACACACACACACACATATAAACGAATATTAAAGAAACTACATATAACTCACACTACATTTATCCCAAACAGAAAACTCACTATAGGGTTAACGTCTTTTACTGGTGGTCATATAATAAGTCAAATACCATAAAAAAAACAAATGGTGTGAATCTATTATCAACTGCTATGAAGAGTATTTGTTTAAAACACGTCAAGCACAAATATTTCCTCCTACCCAAGGCAATGAACAGTAATTTGTTTATCAAATTGAAGCATATAAATATATATCAAATTTTCAACAATGAAACAAAGACAGAGAATTCCAAATATAATTCAAGTTGTCAGGCTTTTAACCAGGGCCTCGATTAAACCAAGAGTTCGGTCTTTATTTTTTTTATGCTTTTGAAAGGAGTATAATCGATTAAATTAGTAATCCAATTCAACAAAACATAATATTAAGGGTTTGATTAGTTCAACTATCAGCAAAGGTCATAGATAGCGAAAGCCATGATAAATGATCTTCATTAATAATGCACACAGCACAACCCCTATGCTAATGTTCATTATATTCCAAGCATATTGCCAGGGGAAAATAGAAATCACTATAGGTGCTGCCCTACCATATCACAATAACTCATGTCACTAAAGCGGCGAAACACAAGAAGGGAGGAGAGATGGTGTTTGGCCATGGTTGGGCTAACGCCAAATCCAAGCATAAGGGACACTATTTATTTGGGTATCGGCCTCAGAAGATCGAGTATAGTTCGCCCAACAAAATAATAAGAAGATTTAAGAAATTTTCTCAATAGAAATTTTCAACAGAGGGGAGAGAAATCAAAGGTTCAACACATAAAGGGTTTTATTGGAACGAATAAGAAGATTTCAAGCAAATACATTTAACAATGGAGGAAAATTTAATCATATCAAATAGCAAACAATCATTTTCAACAGACAAGAGAAAGAGAGATCATTCACAAATAACGGATAAATGAAACAAGGGTAAAGACGATGCCAACCTAAGATCCAATGCTTCATAGATGGAAAAGAAGAGTCGAGAATAACTCTATCGCAGCAACAATCCTTTTCTCCAAATTATCCTTGATCAACCTTTAGAAATTTTCCCCACTTTGAAAACAAAAAAAAATTAATCGAAAATCAGTATTTTGATCAATATTGTTGCAGACGAAAATATTTGTTCGAAAACAAAGAAATCAATTTTATTTTATTTTTTCCAAAACTCCACATTATTAAAACCAGGAAAGTCATTAGCTTTCCAAAGTAAAAATCAAGCAATATCCACTCAAAATGACAAGTTCCCATTCAACAATTAGTTCGGAGTCATGCATGTGCACGAACTCCACTTTTGCTATCTTTTAAATTGCTTTAACAACTTGTTCGAAATCACATCCAATTAACTATTTCATTTTAAATTATATTATTTTCCTCATTTGCTTAATTAAATCTCAATGATAATAATAATAATTATCTTTATATTTAATTATAAAATATTTTATCACATAACAATTTAATTTAATAAATTAATTATCAAAAGTTCCATATAAATATCCATTTTCAATCTTGATTTATTTAATTATTTATTTAATTCCAAATTACTTAAACAACCTTATAAATCAATTTCATTTAATTAATTGATTAAACAAGGCAATTCAAACATTAATTTCTCCACAAATTACCATTACAAATTATTTAAACTTAATAACTAATTAAACAACATAATCAACAATTAACTAAGTATCATCACAAATCACCCAACAACCATAAAGTCAAAACAAGACAACTAGTCAAAGGTGCAAACCAGACTGACGGGGTGACTAAATGGGTACCCATCCTCATCGAGGATGATGGCAAGGGTAGGGGACCTTTTGTCATCTATGTTTTCAACAACATTTCCATTGGGTTTTAAGGCATGCTCAGACCTGACAATTCAGGTGGAGTCGATGCCTGGTACGTGCAATATGCATCAGACAAACTATCGAAGAACATATATATATATATATCAAACAATCAAACACACCGTGAAAGAAAATCGCAGCATAGCAGGGTACTCACGAATGAGTAATGCTACACTGTCCCTCTGACCCAGACACTTCAAACAATAATCCACATCAACGAATAACAACAATTACATCATAAACAACATAGAAAAATCATGAATTAAATGCACAGTAAACATAATCATATAACCACATGATACTCATAACTAAATTAATTCAAACACATAGATAAATCCATATAACCATCATAACATATACATAAGTCAATAGTATCATGAACATCAAAGCATGATCAACTGTCATCCAAAACCAATCCAAAACAATAAAACTAGCATCAACAAGGTATCATATTGTATATCCTAACATAATGAGTATCAGTCTAATGAAGGAAACATGAGAGGCACTACATCCTCCTCCCCTAGAACCAAGCTTACTCCTAGAAGCCTGCAAACAAATATGGAAATGACTCTTGCATCCGGGATGCATCCTCCCAAGTAGCTGAAGCCTCGTCGCTAGGATCCCACTAGACCCTCACCTGCTTAATATCTTTTCCCCTGAGGGTGATCCTCCAGTGTTGTAGAGCAACCACAGGCTCCAGTGCCAGCTGCACGTCCTCTACCTATAAGGTATTCCAATCAAGAACATGAGAAATGTCAGAATAATATGGTCTAAGTATAGAAACATGGAATACATCATGTATGCGCGATAGACTGGGTGGAAAAGCAAGACGATAAGAAATGGGAACAATCCTCTCCAAAACCTCAAATGGCCCCACAAAATGAGATGTGAGCTTAGAGCCTTTCCCATAACGGATTGGACTCTTTCATGGACGCACTCATAAAAATAGTCGATCACCGACTAAGAACTGATGATCGACCCTATGCACATCTATGTATTTCTTCTGCCTATCCTATGCTGCCACCAAGTGCTCTCTAATGTGAGCAACCTATTGCTCCATATCCTGAAGCATCTCGGGTCCAAGAAGGATTGTGTCCTCAAGACGGTCCCAACTCAACGAAGTCCAACAAGGACGACCATACAATGCCTGGAAAGGAGGCATACCAATTGAACTATGATACCCATTTTTGTATGCGAACTCCACTAAATGCAATTAATCCTCCCAATGAGACTGTTGATCCATAACATACATTCTAAGCATAGATCTTCAAGAACCTAGTTGACCCTCTCGGTCTGTCCATCTGTCTCTGGATGGTATGCAGAACTGAAGTTCAATTGGGTCCCTAAAGCATGCTGCAAAGATGTCCAAAGTGCAAAAGTGAACACTGGATCTCGTTCAGAAATAATTCTACGTGGAATTCCATGCAGTCTGACAATATCCTCCATGAATATTTTGGCCACAGAAGAAGCATTATAAGATGACCAAACGAGAGAGAAGTGTGCCACCTTAGTCAACCTATCAACGATGACCATGATGGCATCATGGCGACAAGAAGACATAGGCAAACCAACTATGAAGTCCACCGAGATGATATCCCATTTCCATTCAAGAACGAGATGTGGTTGTAAAAGGGATGTTGGTGCTCCACCTTAACTCTATGACACTCCAAACACCTCACAACAAAATCTGTAATGTATCTCTTCATTCCAGCCCAGAAATACAATGGACGAAGGTCTACATACATTTTCTTGACCCCTGGATGAGCAGAATAGGGAGCCTGATGTGCCTTTGTCATGATTAGGGTACGAAGACCCTCAATAGGAGGTACATACATGCAACCCAAATATTGCAATAGCCCATTAGATTCAAGTGAATAACCCTCAAATTTTCCCTCTAAATCTCTATCTAACTCAATTTCTGACTTCACCTCCTGATACAAACTATCTATAGGAAGTGTTGCAAGGATTTGACTCCTCAATTTGACACCAAGAGTCACTGCTAATAGCTCATGTCTCTACCGACTCAGAGCATCTTCCACCAAATTTTCCTTACCCTGGATGTATTTATCCTCAAAATCATATTCACAAAGGAATTCCATCCACCTCCTCTACCTGGAATTCAGGTTTGAGTATGTAAATATATACTGTAAGCTACGGTGATCATTATGCAGCTCAAACTGATGCCCCAATAGAAAGTGCCTCCATCTCACAAGGGCATGAAAAATGGCAGCTAACTCCAAATCGTGTGTGGGGTATTTCAGCTTGTGATCCTTGAGTTTGTGAGACTCATAGGAAATCACACGGCCATCCTGCATCAAAACAACTCCTAAACCCTCCAAGGACGCATCAGTACACCACAAAATCTCCAGTAGGATCAAGAACTACTAGGATAGGTGTACTGGTCAACTTCTCCTTAAGAGTCTAAAAATTTGACTGACACTACTCTGACCAAATGAACTTCTTCCCTTCCCTCTGAAGAGAAGTGATGGAGCGTGTTGTCCTCGAAAAACCCTGAACAAACTGCCAATAGTAACCTACTAAACCCACGAAACTGTGAACCTCTAAAACATTAGTGGGCACAGGCCAATCCATAATAGCTTGGATCTTCGTAGGATCCACAGTAATACCTTATCCAGAGATGATGTGTCCCAAATATCTCACCTCTATCTAGAAGAATTTGCACTTAGCCAAATTCGCATTAAGTTGATTATCTCTCAAACATTGCAAAACCTGTCACAAATACTCCTCGTGCTCTTCCATAGTTCTCGAGTAAATCATAATATCATCAAAGGAACAAAAGGACAAATATATCCAGGTAGGTGTGGAAGACTCCATTCAACAAACTCATGAAAACAGACAGTGCATTCGTCAACCCGAACGACATAACAGTGAACTCATAATGTTTGTAGCGAGTACAAAATGCAGTCTTATGAATGTCCACCTCAGAGATACGCAATTGATGGTATCCCGAATTAAGATCAATTTTTGAAAACACCTTAGCTCCCTTTAACTGATCAAATAGATCATCAATTCTCGGTAAGGGATACATGTTCTTCACCATCACCTTATTTAACTATTGGTAGTCAATGCACAACAGAAGGGAACCATCCTTCTTCACAAATATAATTTGTGCTCCCCAAGGAGAAACACTAGGATGAATGAACCCTTTTGACAACAACTCTTCCAACTACAATTGAAGCTCCTGAGTTGTCATCTGATATGGAGCTTGAGATATAGGTTCAGCTCCGAGAACGAGGTCTATTCTAAAATCGATGTCACACTTATGTGGCATCCCTGAAATCTCACTATGAAAAACATTTGCATACTCCCTAAGGATTGGATAATCGTCAAGAGACACCTCTCGACTCTTCCCTAGCTCCAAATCATTGACTGTCACTGCAAGCAACTTGCATCCCTGACACATACATCTCCTCAACTGCATAGCAGAAATCATTTGTAAGGAGATGGGCCTCTGAATGCTAGCAACCTCAACCTCATTACCCAAGTCATCCATACACCGCACTAACGTACGCTGACAATCTATCATTGCTTGGTGTGCACTCAACCAATCCACACCCAAAATAACATCATAGGATCCAAGAGGTAAAATGCGGAGATCCACCATAGTAACGAGTGAACAAATTCTCAAACCACAACCATGCATAAGGGATTCTACTGCTACCTTCACTCCAAAGGCCAATTCGACCTGCCACCTAACACCTTGGTTTGTTGCCACCAGTCTACAGTGCTCTACTATGGAAAGGGAAATAAATAAATCAGAAGCACCAAAATTAAAGAGAATAGATATATTTGTACCCTGTAACACACCTGTAGTCTCCACCATTGTACCCTAATGTTCTTCCTGGCGGTTATCAACTACTGCAAATACTCTATGGGACTTGCCTGCATCCCCTACTATCAGCTCAGAAGCTATCAACCTGTCACTAAAACTTGTAGCGTTCCTTTGAGGACATTTCCTAGCAATGTAGCCCTGCTGGCTGCAAGAGAAACAACATGTACCTCTACCAAAACCTCTGCCACCAAGGGGTGCACTAGACTGCTGAAAACTAACTCTACTAGCTGTAGTCTATGTGCTCTATGTTGGCTGATCAGAACTGTCATGCTGAGCTCGCTGCCAACTCTGATTTTTCCTAGACTGAAATCTACCACATGTTGAGACTAGAGTTCTTATGTTTTGACTAAGATTGTTGTTGTTGTTGTTGTTGTCCACCCTTAGCAGGCACATGATGGCTCCTAGAAGAACCCGATGCCTGAGGTTGCCCACCTCGAGAACCAAAACTTGATGAAGGTGCACTTCCAATCTGAACACTAGTATGGCCTCCTCATGCCATGGTCAAATTCTCCTCCAATAAATGAGCCTTCTCGATAGCCACCTCCATGGTCTTCAGCTCGAAGACATAAACTCCTCCACTAATACAAGCATTCAAGCCCCTAACAAAATGCTACACCAACATAGCCTCATCATCATCGATCCTAGCATATTGCTTAAGCTCATAAAACCTGTGCTCATACTATTCTACTGACATCACCATCTGTCTCAACTCATGGAACTCATCCGCACGGCATTGTCTCCAGTGGTCTGACAAAAAATGAGCTCTAAACCTCTCCATGAACAACTCCCATGTCACTAAGCCGATATCGAGGTGCAATTTCTGCTCCTCCAAATTCCACCATGTAGATGCAAAACCTCTGAGATGCATAATGGCGCACCTCACCTTGGTGTTACTACCATATGGATGCATGGAAAAACACCTATCCAGATCAATCAACCAAGTCTCCACCTTCAATCCTCCACCAGAACCATCAAAAGTGGGGGAGTGTGCCCTCAAAAGGTTTCTCATGTGACTTACTACAATGGCATCCTAATCCACTCATATATCTCTCCTCCTAGGTGACCTTTCCCTTTCCCTGATCACCCGTTGCTCCTCTTTCTACCTAGCACCTAAGCGGCCAAGAACCTCCTCTAGCAACTGACGTAATTCAGCTCCCTCTAACCTCGGCTAACTAGGATTTTGACCTCTACCTCCTAGATTATTTTGGGAACACTATTGTTCCTCACAATCACTCTCATGGGAACTCTGAGATGGAGTGTTCTAGCGGTTAGCCCTATGGCCACCACCATGGCCTCTACCTCAACCTCTAGGAATCTTCCTACACATCAACACCAAAATACAAGAAATAGATATTAGGCGAGGATGATAGAAGGGGGAAAAACATAAGCTCAAGAATCTAAGCACTAGGACAACATAATGGGCTCAATTAAACCAGAGTACCCAGTGTTAGAACCCTACTTTGATACCAAGTTGTAACGCCCCGCCATGAAACCCCAAAGGACGACACACCTAATTAACAATTATGACACAATTTTTTTTTAAAGTGAATCAACATATAGATCATACTATCAACATAGAATGTAAACTACACGTACACATGCTCTAACTATGTCCTTTAGGGTATCATGACTACATTAATCACATACATTCCTAACATGTTCTAATCCAACATCAAAGATTAACCAACCCACAAAAGTAATTATAAATCCATTGCATTAAGTAAATGAACATCATACTTCCATACATCATAATAAATAAATAACCATCAATGATCAAATGTTAAACCCAAGGAGTACATACATCACTTTTATTACATAAAGGTGCATCATTTCATAATTACATAATTACATCAATACTTCCCAACATACAACGGAAAGGATACATCAAATACATGATGAGATACAACTAAAATGATTACATTACATAACATTGATACTATCTCAAGTCTGGTACAAGATCTGGATTCTCTACATAAGGTACAACATCCATGCTCATGAGCATCAATTGGGAGCCCAATGGAGTGCATAGCACGTTCCACCCAACCATGTGGAACCCTAAGGTCCACCCCCCGTGCTAGGAGATGACAATAACGACCCACTACACAAGCAGTCAAGCAAACAAGGGCTAACATGACTCCAACATACAAGGTGCAACAAGACAAAACATAAGGAGACAACCACTTCTAGAGGTATACACACAAGGGTAACCACAAACAAGGGAATGCTAGGATAAAGTAGGGAAGAGTGTCATCGCATGGTCTTGACATGGGTTATCCTAACAGTCTCTCACTAGAAACCAGCCCCAATCTATGGTTATCCTGATAATCTCTCACTAGACGCCGGCCCCATAGGGTGACACATGCAGAACCAACTTTCCTTTCATGAGGACAAGGAAGTTGATCTTTCCAACTAGGCCTTCTCAACCCATCCTTAGCCTAAATCAGCACTACAGGCATGGGTGAGGCATCCATTTATCTTGATTAATGTGAAACTACCCAACCCACTAATTCATTAATTAGGTTATCACTTATTTATCGAACCCTCACATGGTTTATCCTAGACGCCACTTTATGCGTCGACCCCCATTGAGAGACACTCTCCCTACTAGCATCTAGAAGACCCACATAATATCTAGGGTAAATCCACTTGCACAAAGTACAAAAATATCACAAGATCAAAAACATAAGCAAGGCATGAACCATATTGCACAAAGTTCACATCATAGAAGCAATATAACAGTGCAAGGCTAAAACCCACATAAGCACAATACATGAGATAAGATCAACTATTTCACAAGGAACAAACATGAAAATCCAACATGTAACAAATTTCCCTTAGTCTCTGGAATCAACCTTGACAACTTACAAAGACCCCAAGTAAAGATCAATAATATACACATTTAAATTTCACTTACATAATGCAATTTAACTCACAATAATAAAATAACCATGATAACAACATATAATAACAAATCATTGTTTTCATGAATGCAAGGGAAACGTTATTTTAAAAGATCACCATAATTATTTATTCTAATTATTCCCTTCATTACTAAGATGTAATTAAATCAAATATTTTCCTTCTATTTAATTTCCAATCTAAATAAACATACTTAATTATACATATACATATAAATATATTCCCATAGTCGATAAATATATTTATATGTATACCTATATAAATACATGTATATATATAAACAATTAAAAGGCAACTTTTAGTATAGCAGAAGTAATTAAAAACAACCACCCAATTTGTAAACAATAACATACACAATTAATATACATCAATATATATGTATTTTCTGCAATAATATTATTACAGTCTGTTGTTTTCAAAACCATAAATCAAATAAATATATAAAAGTAATCATTAGATATATATATCTATATATATAAGTAATTAAATACTTTCAACTGTTGTTTATAAAACAGATTGTCATATTCTACAAGAGTAACACATAACATAAATACATGAACATATGCATATACACACACACACACACACACACACACACACACACACACACACACACACACACACACACACACACACACACATATATAATGAATATTAAAGCAACTACATATAACTCGCACTACATTTATCTGAAACGGTGAACTCACTACAAGGTTAATGCCTTTTATTGGTGTTGCCATATAATAATTCGAATACCATAAAAATAATGAATGGTGTGAATCTATTATCAACTGCTATGAAGAGTATTTGTTTAAAACACGTCAAGCACAAATATTTTCTCCTACCCAAGGCAATGAATAGTAAGTTGTTTATCAAATGGAATCATATGAATATATATCGAATTTTCAACAATGAAACAAAGACAACGAATTCCAAATATAATTCAGGCTACCAGGCTTTTAACAGGGGCATCAATTAAACCAATATTTTGGCCTCTCTTTTTTATGCTTTTGAAAGGAGTACAATCGATTAAATCAGTAATCCAATTCAACAAAACATAATATTAAGGGTTCGATCAATTCAACTATCAACAAAGGTCATAGATAATGAAAGCCATGATAAATGATCTCCATTAATTATGCACACAACACAACCCCTATGCTAATGTGCATTATATTCCAAGCATAGTGCCAAGGGAAAACATAAATCATTATAGGCGTTGCCCTACCATATCACAATAACTCATGTCACTAAAGTGGAAAAATGCAAGAAGGGAGGAGAGATGGCATTCGGCCATGGTTGGGCCAATGCCAAAGCCAAGCATAAGGGACACTATAATTGAGGTATCGGCCTCAGAAGATTGAGTATAGTGTGCCCAACAAAATAATAAGAAGATTTAAGAAATTTTCTCAACAAAAAAATTTGGCAAAGGGGAGAGAAAATCAAAGGTTTAGCACAGAAAGGATTTTATCAGAAGGACTAAGAGGATTTCAAGCAAATATTTAACAATGGAGGAAAATTTAATAATATCAAATAGCAAACAATCATTTTCAACAGACAAGAGAAAGAGAGATCGTTCACAAATAACGGATAAATGAAACAAGGGTAAAGACGATGCCAACCTGAGATCCAATGCTTTGGAGATGGAAAAGAAGTGTTGAGAATAACTCTATCACAACAACAATCCTTTTCTCCAAATCCTTGATCAACCTTCAGAAATTTTCCCCACTTTGAAAACAAAAAAAATTTAATCAAAAATTTGTATTTTGATCAATATTGTTGCAGACAGAAATTTTCGTTCGAAAACAAAGAAATTAATTTTTTTTCCAAAACTCCACATTATTAAAACCAGGAAAGTCATCAGCTTTCCAAAGTAAAAATCAAGCAATATCCACTCAAAATGACAAGTTTCAATTCAGCAATTAGTTTGGAGTCATGCATGTGCACGAACTCCACTTTTTCTATCTTTTAAATTGCTTTAACAACTTGTTCAAAATCACATCCAATTACCTATTTCATTTTAAGTTATGTTATTTTCCCCATTTGCTTAATTAAATCTCAATGATAATAATAATTATTATCTTTATATTTAATTATAAAATATTTTATCACATAACAATTTAATTTAATAAATTAATTATCAAAAGTTCCATATAAATACCCATTTTCAATCTTGATTTATTTAATTATTTATTTAATTCCAAATTACTTAAACAACCTTATAAATCAATTTAATTTAATTAAATCAATTAAACAAGGCAATTCAAACATTAATTTCTCCACAAATTACCATTACAAATTATTTAAACTTAATAGCTAATTAAACAATATAATCAACAATTAACTAAGTATCATCACAAATCACCCAACAACCATAGATTCAAAACGAGACAACTGACTGGGTGACTAAACAGGTACCCATCCTCGTCAAGGATGATGGCAAGGGTAGGGGACCTTTTGTCATCTTCATTTTCAACAACATTTCCATTGGGTTTTAAGGCACACTCAGACTTGACAATTCAGGTGGAGTCGATGCCTGGTACCTGCAATCTACATCAATCAAATTGTCGAAAAACGTATATATATATATATCAAACAATCAAACACGCCATGAGAGAAAATCGCAACATAGCAAGGTACTCGCGAATGAGTAATGCTACACTATCCCTCCCACCAAGACACTTCAAACAATAAGCCACATCAACGAATAACAACAATCACATCGTAAACAACATAGATCAATCATGAATTAAATGCACAGTAAACATAATCATATAACCACATGATACTCATAACTAGATTAATCCGAACATAGATAAATCCATATAACCATCATAATATATGCATAAGACAACAGTATCATGAACTTCAAAGCATGATCAACTGTCATGCAAAACCAATCCAAAACAGTCAAACTAGCATCAATAAGGTATCATAGTGTATATCCTAACATAATGAGTATCAATCTAATGAAGGCAACATGAGAGGCACTACATATTACGCACTTCTTTTTTTCTCAAGCCTACTGTGTGCAAGCCTAGTCCATTGAATATTTCTAGCTCATCCATGATTCTATTTTGATGTATTATTTAAGAGCTTGTGTCCATGAATAAAGGTTCCATATTTCTATTCAATTCTCTATAATTTTCTTATCTTAAAATTCAATCAGTTTAGTTTTTATCCAAAATGATCTTCTTTTCCCTTGAGATACTATTCTAGGTTGGGATTAATCTAATGTTCACAAGCATATAATCTTTCATAATTTTCTTTCTAAAACAAATTATATGCAAATGCGAAGTAACTTATATTGAGTGGGGATTCAACTCTTGTTGTTTGGACACTAAAGTGGTTTCATTTTGAAGGAATAAATTTAAAAATTCAAAGACATATAATAATATTAAACATATTTTTGATAGGTTTTCTATTCTGATACATTGTTGTTCTTCTTTGTAATTAATATTATTACTAAATGCAAGCCCAACTATGAATGCTACACCAATAAGTTTACTGTTAGCTCTATAAAAAAAAAATTGATATTTTGGTTAAAGACATATTTAATGAACAAATATTCCATATTCATGTTATATTCTTTCAGTCTTTTCTTTCCTTAAAAATCATCTTATTGTTGGAAGACAGAATCACTGAGAGTGGGGAGGGGGGGGTGAATCAGTGATTCAAGAAAGTCACAAACTTTTAAACTTTTAAACCAGAATATCAAATGACTAAAGAAGAACAGACTTCACTTGAACTCAAACAATTTTATATGCATTACAAATTAGATAAACATTTTATTAACTGAGACTGGCTTGATAAACTTTACACATATATCAGAGCTTATAACTAAACGTTTTATGCAAGATGCTTTGATTTAAAGAATGGCAGAAATGAATGACTGACATCAACAACTTTTTATGCAACTGATGACAATATTGTAATCAAGCAAATAAACCATTCACACATAGAAACATCACATAACACCAAAAAAATTCCTGAGTGGAAAAGCCCTCTTGGGGAATAAAAAGCCACTCGAAAAATATTTCATTTATTCACTTAGAGCACCAACTCCATAAAATACAAGAGCACCAACTCCACAAGTTACAGGAGCCCCAACCCCACAATATACAGGAGCACCAACTCCATTACAATGCACAATAATAATGATAGTGTTCTATCAATACTCTAGAAGTGCAACTTGCAGTTCTAGACTGTCAATAGAAGACTATAAAGATTTTCGATAAGCACATTGAAGAATGTTGTATGAGAATGAAAACATCTTCAAGAAATTTAATAATCTAAGAATCACAACAAATATTTTCAATGTAATATATCTTTTGTATCAAATGTCTGAAAACATCATATTCCTCTTTCTAGTTCCACATGATAATGCCTGAAGATCATCTTTTGAAGACTCTGCAAATAATAATCTATGTATGCAGTTTGAATAACTGTAAAAGCAACTCGGGTTAGGGTTCGAATGAGAAACCCTAAATAATCTCTATTAACAAACTTTATTAAAGATAATCATTTTAGTTGCAGCTCGTAGATATTCTTTTCTTTTCAGATTTTTTAAACAAACTCTAAATCCATGCTTTAACACAGATTTCAACAATAACGAAATCACTTCATTACCCAGTAAGCTTTACTTAATCTCAAATGCAGATCTTTTAACATAAATAAACACACTTTTCAGTTATGATTCGAGCTTCAAGAAGAATTAACTTCCTTTTCTTGCTTTCTTCAAAAACAACAAAAGTAATACCTGATTATGCAATGAAGAAATCAAACAAATACCAGATCGATGGAGTCAACCACAACTGCCCAGCTGAAGGAGCCATTGTCACTCCCTTAACAACTACCAAGCTTTTGCTAGCTCATAATCTGTTGTCCATGCTTGTAACAAAATCATTTTACTCCTCTAGTGTCGGCCAAAGAAGAACAAATTTATAACTGTGAACACAATATTCTCATGGCGGCTAGGGTTCCAAACCCTTCAATAGTAATATTTCCCTAAATTTCTTTCTTTCAAATCTATCGAAGACTTTATCAAACATAATGATGTTTTGAAGTCTAAAACAAATCAAAACACAATAATTAATAAACCATTATTATGCTTTTGAAACTGATGACAAGTCTTCAGCCACGTATGTCAACAAAATTATTTTGTGTCATAACCAACCGCTCACTGCCAATGCCAAGTCACTAATAAGTGAAGTGAAGTCACATGAATACTGAGTCCCATGCAGCTCGAAATAAACATCAACAATATTGATCCTTAATATCATTGCCAAGACTTTTAAAAAGTCTATTCCATTGAAATCACATGCTTAGTATACTCGATACTCTTTAGGAGTATAAATCAACCAAATTCCTTTTACAAGAGATGTTGACCAAGGAAAGTATGGTGTAAATTCCTTTCCAAATATTCATGCCAATGGAAGTCAACATTAAACCAATATCCTTATAACCATATCAAAAACCGATGCAATGTGATCAAACACACATGCATTGTGCTCAAATACAAAATACCATGCAAGCTTCCTGATGCCATATATGATCAATCAAAACAAACTGAAGCCTTATCAGGATGAGCCCAAAACCTTATTATTATAAGTCCAACCAAATCACCTTGTAAACTTTATTGCAAAACAAAACAAAAAATTATAATGCCAATATCACCTGACCACAATGTGGCTATGTTTAGTATTCAACCTTGCAAAGTGACTTGGATAATGTCACATGTATATGACCAAGCAAGATTCCAGAAATAATTTTTCCAAAACCTTGTAGCATTGTATGCTTTACAATGTATCAAATGTTGGCATACTATGTGTCTTGAAGACAACAAATAATCTTGTATGTTTTATGCAAATATAAGATGTGCAAATATCATTTGATATATCTACCCAGATGAAAATGCAGCAATATATAAACAAATGTATACGTCAAATATATCTGCCAATATGTGGAAGTCATTGTGCATAGTGTCTAAGATACCTATTTAATAATCAAATGTCATCATGTATACCATGTCAAACATCAACTATCATATACCTGATCTGTGATTTGAAATCATGAAAAGGATAAATCTGACTTGTAGCACCCTAAAAAATTATAACAATATTAGTAACCAACATGTATCAAAAACTGAAGCATGGAAATCTAAAACTTGTAATTGCATGCCATGAACCATGTGTAAAGACCATGTAAATCAACTGTAATCATCATGTATCAAAACAAGCTGAGAATGCATCTTGTCAAAATCCACCAAGCATATCATCACATCAGCAAACCACTTTTGACATCAAGGACAAAACAACTGAGAGCCAACAAACTCGCCCATTGTCCTTGATGGAAAAACACATATCATCTCTCCCCATTTTTGCCTCAAAGACAAAGGATGAAAGAGGAGAATATGAGATGCCATGAAAACAACTAAGAAGCCAACCAATTATTCAACACAATAATCCATTGTAAGTAGAGCAATATAGCAGCAAATCAAATATACAAAAGAGTTGTGAATTAAAGATATAGATACAAGCTCCCTTTGTCAAGAAACAATACTAAAAGCATATGTGGCAAAGAACTATAGATTGAACAAATTCAAAGCATGTTATCAATCTATCTTTTTCTGATGTTACTCTGCATAAATAAAGTAGATAGATTCCTTCTTACTCCAGTACTTGAAAAAACATTTTTGACATCTGCTACTATTTTCTCTGCTCATGGCTTCATCACTATACCACTTTTTAACATAAATTGATTCCTTTGACTGATATGCATCTCAGGAAAGGCATAATCATAAGATCTATGTTTTTTTACTCCAACAACCTTCAATTATCATGCATTCATCCTCAAAATCACCATCCTTGACACCCTAAGATTCAATTATGACATGAACATTTGCATGAAAAAACATTAAAGCATATCTTTGTTCTTGTGTACTATCTCAACCATGAGAACAACTTCTTGATAGCATATGAAGAGAACAACTTCTGACAATATGAAAGCATAACAAAGTCAAACATTAATAAAAATGTACCACTCATGATATTTAGCAAGAAATATATCAGATACGTGACAACAGCATGTCAATCAGAAATTACAACTCCAGAAAGAAAGAAAAAAACTAAGATAACCGAGATCTTGTTTCTTGTACTATCTTGTTTAATACCAAAGAATATAAGGCAGATACCAAACTGTTTCACCACTATCATGCAAAAACAATCCTTAAAGCAGAGATTCATTCACTATCTTCCAAACTGGATGATTACCTTTGTCAGCAATACAAAAAGGTTAAGTCATGTCACGTTGTCATATAAATCCTCAATCAAATATCATTGAAACAGTAGTAGGAATATTAGTCAATCTTGTCATCTGCAAACTCACCCATGAGTCAATATATTCAAATCTCCAACTATGTCATGTAAGAGAGTATTATCCAAACCACTATTAGCATAAAGTATTGTCCTCTTATGAACCATACTTTAATGGCAAGTACGGATAGAGATCACCAGTAAACCTTCATTGTCACAAAGTATCTTTACCTTATCTAACCTTTCCACCAGAAAGACCTTGTACCTCTTGCAACCATACATTCCACATAAGATATGCATACAAGTCCCTATACAAATATCAAGTATGTTATATTCCTCAATGCAACTCCATACAACAAGTTCCTGCAACAAACAACTATCATGAATGTAATGATTAAATCACAATCACAAGAATCATATGCCACTGACACTAAATCTTGTTGTGATCATACTCATGGCACCAAAGATTTGCAACTAAATTTTGTCAAGATAACACTATGAAACTTAGTAAGATTATTGTCCAAGAGTGCAATGCTCTGTCACCAATCACATTATTAAGTCTGCAACCCCTTGTCACTTCTATCATGAGGACTCCAAGCATAGATAACCTGTATCACAAACTCTTTATACGAAGAACAATAGAGATAGAATGATATGCACATCAAGAAATCACAGTGCTTAGACATCTTATGTTAAGAGCCAAGAATGATTTTATTGATATCACTCAAACAAATACCATGTACCACCACTACTTGTTATGTTATGCTTGCTTTCAAGACCTCACAGTTCTTGTTTGTTCACTGTGACCAATGACCATCATTCTCAGTTCAAGATACCATGTGTACAAGATACAAACTGTCAAGATAAACAAATGCTCACATTGTAAAACAATGACATAGAAACCACATGACAGTCCTAAACATATGTTTTTCCCTTTGAAAGAGCCAATCACTGTTACAGCAACTTGTGAAATGTTCAAGATCATGGATGCACAAATATTTTATAGTCTCCACACTGTTTCAGATATATAGGCTCACTTCAAGTCATCAAATCCATAAAACATACAGCTCACACCTTGATTACTGAAAAACAATACAAAGTGATAAGTTTTCTACTCAAACAATCATTCACCCATAAAGACTTTACCATCACTCATAGGTTTGCATATGCATAAATTTTGTCACCTGTTCTCTATAAAATAGAAAGTTCTATTGCAAATCAACTTACTCCATCATTAAAGTTAGCAACGTTTGCAACATCATAGAGAACTGTCACTGTAATACAAGCATTATTTTGCACATCTTCAAAATTTCTCTAAGGAGTTGAAGAGTAATACAATAAACAACTCCCCCTTACCCCATGCTGACCTTTCAAACAACAGTTGATCCATTTTGTGCATTATGCACTAGTTTAGTATTTTCATTTCCTAGGTCTTATTTTCTCCTCCAAACCTGTATGGGCCTTTTCTTTTTCTTGGTCAATGCATCTACATTGTTATTTTTAAATGATGCCTTCAACTTACTCCTACACTTTTGTGCCTTATGCCCAAGTTTATGACACTTAAAGCATGTGATATTATAACCAATTTGAGGAGTAAAGAAATCATACTTTCTTGACAGTCCAAAACTTCTCTTATCATATCTTCCATACCTCCTACAATTTCTTGTATAATTTCTTGCTTTATGACCATAAGCATGACAACAATAGAAATAGCCATGAAATTGAGAGTGGTTATACCTGATAAATGGGGTTCTTTTTTTCCTTTCATTAACACAATTATCTTTTGTCTGAGCAATAGCAATATGGTGACCAATATCAACCTTCATTATTAGTGTTTTCTTGACTGTAAACTTCTTTCCATTTGCAATAGCAAACACTGTCTCATGTTTATATTCTTCTGCAGAGCTTTGTCCAACTTCATATCCCACTCCTGTAGGATCCTTAAAATGATTTTGTCTACCAATCATCTCATTCAATAGATTAGTACTACGATCAAATTTATGATTTTTACCTAATTGAACCTTGACAATTTCAATCCCTTTCCTTAATGCACCTACTTCTCCTTCAAATTTTATACATTCAATCTTTTTAACCTCCAAATCAGACCTTACACCATCTGCTATCCTTTTACATTCTTCAATTTCAATTTTCGGACTTATAATCATGTCATCTTTAAGAGTTAGTTCTTTTAACAAGGAATTATTATCTGAACTTTTCTTCAATGAAGCAACCTCATTTTCTAGTTTATTACACAATTCATCCTTGTCTTTTAACTTGACTTCAAATCCCTCTTCAGTCCTTTTTCTATCAACCATTTGGGCTTTCAGAAATTCAATAATCTTTGTTATCATCATTATGATTTTGTATTACAACTTTATTGGCATTAACACTTTCTTGTAAGTGTACCTTGAGATCCTGATTTTCCTTTCTAAGCCTCTTAAGTTCATCTAAGGAAGCAAGTTGTTCTTCTTCCAAGTCAACCTCAAACTCATCACCTTCATATTCCTTTTCACTTACTAAGTGATCTCCTTCTTCACCAACTACAGGATCACATTTAGTATTAACTGGCAGGGGTACTACTTGAGACAAAACTTCACTAGACTTGACACTAGTGTTTTTCTTCTGACTTCTGTTTCTTTTGCACTTACCCATATTACTCCTCTTATCAATAACTTGGTTGGACTTATGCAAGGATCTAGCTCTGAACATCAATAGCAATTGAGATCAAATATATTTCCATTCTGATTTTCAAAAACACATTTTGTGACATGTTTGACCGACTCCAAAAAAACTAGAATCAATCCAAGGTTAATTAGACCTCTATGAGGGCCCTATGCTTTGATACCACTTGTTGGAAGACAGAATCATTGAGAGGTGGGGGTGAATCAGTGATTCAAGAAAATCACAAACTTTTAAACCAGAATATCAAATGACTAAAGAAGAACAGACTTCACTTGAACTCAAACAATATTATATGCATTACAAATCAGATAAACATTTTATTAACTGAGACTAGCTTGATAAACTTTACACATATATCAAAGCTTATAACTAAACCTTTTATGCAAGATGTTTTTATTTAAAGAATGGCATAAATGAATGAAAGACATCAACAACTTTTTATGCAATTGATGACAATATTGTAATCAAGCAAATAAACCATTCACACATACAAACATCACATAACACCAAAAAATTCCCTGAGTGGAAAAACCCTCTTGGGGAATAAAAAACCACTCGAAAAACCTTTCCTTTATTCACTTAGAGCACCAACTCTTTCACATTCAGGAGCACCAACTCCACAAAATACAGGAGCACCAACTCCATAAAATACAAGAGCACCAACTCCACAAGTTACAAGAGCGCCAACCCCACAATATACAGGAGCACCAACTCCATTACAATGCATAATAATAATGATAGTGTTCTATCAATACTCTAGAAGTGCAACTTGCAGTTCTAGACTGTCAATAGAAGACTATAAAGATTTTCGATAAGCACATTGAAGAATGTTGTATGAGAATGACAACATCTTCAAGAAATTTAATAATCTAAGAATCATAACAAATATTTTCAATGTAATATATCTTTTGTATCAAATGTCTGAAAACATCATATTCCTCTTTCTAGTTCCACATGATAATGCCTGAAGATCATCTTTTGAAGACTTTGCAAATAATAATCTATGTATGTAGTTTGAATAACTGTAAAAGCAACTCGGGTTAGGGTTCGAATGAGAAACCCTAAATAATCTCTATGAACAAACTTTATTAAAGATAATCATTTTAGTTGCAGCTCTAGATATTCTTTTCTTTTTCAAATTTTTTAAACAAACTCTGAATCCATGCTTTAACACAGATTTCAACAATAACGAAATCACTTCATTACCTAGTAAGCTTTACTTAATCTCAAATGCAGATCTTTTAACAAAAATAAACACACTTTTCAATTATGATTCGAGCTTCAAGAAGCATTAACTGCCTTTTCTTGCTTTCTTCAAAAACAACAAAAGTAATACCTGATTATGCAATGAAGAAATCAAACAAATACCAGATCAATGGAGTCAACCACAACTGCCCAGCTGAAGGAGCCATTGTCACTCCCTTAATAACTACCAAGCTTTTGCTAGCTCATAATCTATTATCCATGCTTGTAACAAACTCATTTTACTCCTCTAGTGTCGGCCAAAGAAGAATAGATTTAAAAAGTGAACACAATATTCTCATGGCGGCTAGGGTTCCAAACCCTTCAATAGTAATATTGTCGTAAATTTATTTCTTTCAAGTCTGTCGAAGACTTTATCAAACATAATGATGTTTTGAACTCCAAAACAAATCAAAACACAATAATTAATAAACCATTATTATGCTTTTGAAACTGATGACAAGTCTTCAGCCACGTATGCCAACAAAATCATTCCACACCATAACCAACCACTCACTACCAATGCCAAGTCACTAATAAGTGAAGTGAAGTCACAAGAATACTGAGTCCCATGCAGCCTGAAATAAACGTCAACAATATTGATCCTTAATATCATTTCCAAGACTTTTAAAAAGTCTATTCCATTGAAATCATATGCTTAGTATACTTGATACTCTTTAGGAGTATAAATCAACCAAATGCTTTTTACAAGAGATGTTGACCAAGGAAAGTATGGTGTAAATTCCTTTCCAAATATTCATGCCAATGGAAGTCAACATTAAACGAATATCATTATAACCACATCAAAAACTGATGCAATGTGATCAAACATGCATGCATTGTGCTCAAATACAAAATACCATGCAAGTTTCCTGATGCCATATATGATCAATCAAAACAAACTGAAGCCTTATTAAGATGAGCCCAAAACCTTATTATTATAAGTCCAACCAAATCACCTTGTAAACTTTATTGCAAAACAAAAAAAAAACATTTATAATGCCAATATCACCTTACCACAATGTGGCTATGTTTAGTATTCAACCTTGCAAAGTGACTTGGATAATGTCACATGTATATGACCAGGCAAGATTCCAAAAACAATCTGTCCAAAACCTTGTAGCATTGTATGCTTTACCATGTATCAAATGTTGGCATACTATGTGTCTCGAAGACAACAGATAATCTTGTATGTTTTATGCAAACATAACATGTGCAAATATCATTTGATCTGTCTACCTAGATGAAAATGCAGCAATATATAAACAAATGTATACCTCAAATATATCTTCCAATTGTTACCCCTCAAAATTTTATTTCAAGACAAGTTGTTTTAAAATGCATCCTTTCATGGTAAACTTGTACAAGTCGTGGCTTCAACAAATTTCATAACTGTCGCGGTCTTGTCGAAATCCTGAACCAAGTCGTTAAGTTCTGATGTTTCGAAATCACCCGACCCTTTGTAGCTTTGGAAATGATGTTTTGTGTTATCGAGATATCGGTAGTTCTAGAAACTTCAGAAATCCTGACTCATGGTTACAAGGTTACAACTTGTAGTGATAGGGCAACTTTGTTGGGGTATGCATTGCTTCCAAAAGTATCAGAGCATTTAATGAATTGTAAAACGCCTTTAAGGAATGTCTTCTTCAATTTATCAAGATGACAACGGAAATTTTAAACATAATATTTAGAGATCCTCTGAAAATATAGCTCTTTAATAAGGAAGTTGGCGAAATGGTTGACACGTTCACTTAGCGAATAAATGACCACTCTCTG
>VDFB02211225.1:0-22728 GCA_007258455.2 Sequoia sempervirens
GTTGTTCAACAACCAGGGGTTCAGCAACATCCGGGTTAGCCACCCTCCGCAGTTCAACATTGTCCTCATCAGACTGGTTAGGGTTCTCAACTCTTGCGTTAAGAGGATTTACATGGGGATTTTTGGAAAGGGAATATTTGTATAGAGTAAGCATTAGGCCCTGATGAAGCAGAGGGGTAGCACCTTTCTCAATATTCAGCTGCATAGAGGAAAAAAGGTAAAACGACAGGTTTATGCACTCCCCATGTCTAATGTGGTTTAAAATAGGAAAGTGATAAGCATGGACCGACATATAGTGACCTTCAAGAGTAAAATAGCGCATAACAAACAAATTCACAAGGGAAAAAGGAGGAGAAAGTTTGAGTTTTGCATACCCATTCTGAAACCGCTTGAGATTTTCTCCTTCATGTAGGAAATTATCCACAAATATTTGGTAATTGGCTCCACTTTTTTTAACAACCTTCAGACTAGAATTCTGCAACCCCGTGGCCTCAGCTATGAAATGAGAAGTAACCTAAAATTTCACAGCTCCAACAAAAACCCAGCCTCTCCTCCAAGAATTAGTGAATTTCGCCGTTAAAATTTCATTATAGCCTTTGAGAGATTGGAAGAAGGATGCCATTCTTGCGTTTTCAAACATACTCCAGAGGTCGCCATTTTGTTTCAGCGCTTGGCAGTAAGGTGGTTCAGTTCTTTTTCTCGGGCCTCCCATCTTGCTTGTCTGCAAATTCTTAAGCATAGACTGGCTATACTTCATGCTCTCCCTCACAAACTACTTTCTTCCCTGACTAGAACTAGCATTCGAAACCCACACTAAACACAAAGTCACAAAAGACTTGTAATTCGAGAAGTTTCTTCTAAGGGACGACAAATTCACATTTCCCGAAGCCCAAAAAGCATTATGAATTTTGCAAGCAATAACAACCATAATTAATTTCTTGCCATTTCCCTCTATAGAAATACGTGAATAAATGACAGAGGGATTTTTGACACATATTGAAATGACAAACTTTATCAAAACCAATATCGGCATGTTATTTTTGATCATACTCTTTAACGGGAAATTAATGAGATTATCTCCTTCAAGGATCCTCCTATACCTGCACTTACACCTTAAGCCATCATTACTGGGAAAGCTTGACAACACCACTATGTGCCTTTTATTCACCAACCTGTCTTTCATAAATATTCTCCTTTGATATAAAGCTCTCCATGTCTAATGTGGTTTAAAATAGGAAAGTGATAAGCATGGACCGACATATAGCAAAAGTCAAGATTAAAATAACGCATAACAAACAGACTCACAAGGGTAAAAGGAGGAAGTTCGAGTCTTGCATACCCATTCTGGAACTGCTTGAGATTTTCTCCTTCATGCAGGAAATTATCCACTAATCTTTGGTAATCGGCTCCACTTTTTTTAGCAACCTTCAAACCAGAATTTTGCAACCCCATGGCCTCGGCTATGAAACGAGAAGTAACCTCAAATTTGACAACTCCAACAGAAACCCAACCTCTCCTCCAAGAATTAGTGAATTTCTCCATTAAAATTTCATTATAGCGTTTGAGAGATTGAAAGAAGGATGCCATTCCCGCGTTTTCAAACATACTCCAAAGGTCGCCATTCTATTTCAGTGCTTGGCAGTTAGGCGGTTCAATTCCTTTTCTTGGGCCTCCCATCTTGCTCGTCTGCAAATTCTTAAGCATAGACTGGCTAGACTTCATGCTCTCCCTCTCAAACTACTTCTTCCCTAACTTGAACCAACATTCGAAACCCAAACTAAACACAAAGTCACAAATGACTTGTAATTTGAGAAGTTTCTTCTAAAGGATGACAACTTCAGATTTCCTGGAGCCCAAAAAGCATTATGAATTTTGCAAACAATAACAACCATAATTAATTTATTGCCATTTCCTTCTATAGAAATACATGAATAACTGACAGAGGGATTTTTGGCACATATTGAAATGACAGCCTTTATCAAAACCAATATCGACATGTGATTTTTTATCATACTCTTTAATGGGAAATTAATGAGATTATCTCCTTCAAGGATCCTCCTATACCTGCACGTACACCTTAAGCCATCATTACTAGGAAAGCTTGACAACACCACTATGTACCCTTTTGTCCCACCAACCTCCAATATTTCATAAATATTCTCCTTTGATATTCATTTTCAAACTTTTCATTGAGGATGACGTCTTTAAGAGGCGGTGACATATTTCCATTTTTCCACCATGTCCAACCCCAATGCCACATAGGCAGTGCAGTCAACAACTCTATTCCCTTCCCTATACACATGTTGAACCCAACAGATAGTAAATAAATTCTTGATTAGTTTACATCTGTCTATGATATTTTTTATTTCCCATGGGGGTGCAACAACATCATTTAAAATGTCCACAATTAACTTTGAGTCCCCTTCGATGATTACATTTTTGAAACCCAACTCCTTTAAGAAATTGAAGGTTCCAAGAGTAGCCATTGCTTCAACTTTGTTGTTAGAGAAAATACCAAGGTGCACTTCACCCAATCTTTCAGAGGAGGACTCTAAATAGTACCCATCCTACTAAGCATCTTAAACCAGTTCAGATTGGTTAAGTCTCTTCTTATACCCCAATTTTGTTTTATTCTCATCTCCTTGTAGTTCAGCCAGGAGTTGGATAAGCCATTTCTGCAAGCCTCAATATTTTCCTTAATTTGGTTTCTAATTATCTGGAACACCTCCCCATTGCTTCTCTCCACTTCTCTAAAAATTCTATTATTTCTCACCTCCCAGATCCCCCAAGTAACAAAAGGGGGGACTTGATTCCACAAATCCACAGTAACATTATGAGAGAAAGGACAGTTAGACCATCCTTCAATAAACAACTTCAATGAGTTGGGAAACACCCAATCCAAAGATAGCAATTGCAACACCTTGGACCACACTTCCCTCACATAATTGCAATGAAAGAACAAATGAGTTATCGATTCTTCCTCTTGTTTGCATAGAGAACACCAATTAACCAGCTGGGACCCTCTCTTAACTAGGTTATCAATGGTGAGGATATTGCCATGGGCAGTTATCCACCAAAAACAATTAATTTTAGGAATTAGATTCTTAAGCCACACCACTCTCTAAAAAGAATTAGGAACAACATCTTGGATCCTCTCCAAATCTTCATAGGTCTTTCTAACTAAGAAATAGCCTGAGGAGCTTCTTTTCCAAATCCATTCATCCTCCCAACCTCTATCAAACCACTTTTCCTCCCCAATCAAATTGTGCAAGTTGATAAGGAGAGGATCCTAGTTCACTTGTCTTTGACCCCGCAAATTATTTCTCCTTAACAAGGAATCAAAATCCTTCCATTTTGGTTCCTCCCCTTCCCAAATTATATAATCACTCACCTTTTTGCCACAAATTCTTTAGAGGCTACACTTTAGGGGATTCAAATCCTCACTAGCATATAGGGTGGCATTCTCAATCCAAGGATCCTTCCAAAAATCCATGTTAATCCCATTCCCTATTCTCTTCCTTGCCCCCAACTTCAACACATTCCTTAATTTGATAAGATGGTTCCATAAGGCAAAACCAGGAGGAAGATCCAATTGAGACAGGAAACAACCAGAATTCTTGTTTCTCAAGTACTTGGCAGGGAAAAATTTAACCCAATCTTTAGAACCTTTAAGAAGGTTCCAACCACTTTTAGCAGTTAAGGCTTTGTTTATCATATGAATTCTTCACATCCCTAACCCCCCACATCTTTTAGGCCTGCATACTTTATCCCAGATGACAAGAGATAGTCTATTTTTTTCCTCTGTTCCTGACCACATAAATTTCCTCTAAATATGTTCTATCTTCTTCCCTATATGAGCAATAATTTTAAACAAAGAAAGATAATACACTGGAATATTCTGAAGAGAGGCTTTAAGGAGTTGTATTTTACTTGCCAAACTTAGCAGCTTCCCCTTCCATCCTGCCAATTTATTTTGAATCCTTTCTAATAATTGGTTCCAGTAATTATTTTCTAGTCTCTTGGAAAACAAAGGGAGCCCCAGGTATGTATCAGGTAACTCAACTTCTTGACAACCCAAAATTCTTTTCACTTTGTCCCTTATTTTCTAATTAGTTTTGAAAAATTAAACTTTGCTTTTATCATAGTTAATGCACTGACCAGAAATAGAAGCATAATCATTAAGAATTTGTTTCCATACGCCTGTTTCCCCCACCGAAGCTTCCCCAAACAACAAGGTGTCATCAATGAATTGTTGATGGGAATCAAGCCCGAGAGAGGAAGAAACCTTAATACCTTTAAGAGCTTGCACATCAAGCAACCTTTGAATATTCCTTCCCAGGGATTCAACAACTATAATAAACAAGTATGGAGATAGAGGATCCCCCTGCCTAAGACCATGACCACAGGAGAAGAAACCTTGGGGGACACCATTAACCAAAATAGAATACATAGGAGAAGTGACACATTCCAAAATCATCTTTAAAAATCTACCATCTATCCCATACTTCTTAAGAACAACAAAGAGGAAAGGCCAGGAGACCCTATCATAGGCTTTGGATATGTCAATTTTGAAGGCCATCCCAGGATTTTTTGAGTGCTCCATAGAGTGGATTATCTTGTGAGTAGAGATAACAACATCAAGAATGTTTCTGCACTGAACAAAACCTTTTTGATTAGGAGCTATCATTTTTCCAAGCACCAGTTTGAGTCTAAACACCAAAATTTTAGAAAAAATATTAGAAATTGTATTACAGAAGCTAATAGGTCTAAAGTCTTTCATAGCCAAGGAATTGGTAGATTTAGGGATAAGAGCTATAAAGGTGGCATTCATATTACTTATCAACCTTCCTAACCTAAAAAAATCTTTGGCAACATTAAAGAGATCATTTTTGACAATTTCTGAGTAGGTTTGGATAAAAAATAGGGGGAAAACCATCAGGACCAGGGGCTTTAAGAGCTCCAAACGAAAACACAGCCTTTTTGACTTCATCCAAAGAAACAACATTAGTCATCGTTTTTAAGTCTAAGTTGAAGACAACATTAGGGATAACATTAAGAAAATTAGCAAAAATCTGGGGATCATTGACAGGATTTAAAGGATAAGAAGAGAAGAAGTTAACAACTTCCCTGGCAATCTCTCTTTCATTAGTAACAATAGAACCGTCCTCTTTAACCAGCGATCTGATTTTGTTTCTGCTTTTTTGTTTGAGCATAGATTAGTGGAAAAATTTGGTGTTCCTATCCCCTTCTGTCAACCATTGGACTCTTGACTTTTGTTTCCAAAATATTTCCTCCTTTTTGTTAATCTTATACCATTGAGATCTCATGTCTCTTTGCTTCGCACAAATCTCTTCATCCACAAAGCTAGACTCCATACTATCCTATACCTCTTTAAGGATTTTTCCCAGAGTATTTTTTAACTCAAAAATGTTTCCAAAGGTAAGCTTATTCCACCCTTTCACTTTTTTCTTAACTCTTTGAAGTTTTTCATCCAAACAGAACATAGGAGTTTCAAGGATAGGTTCCTCCCACCATGATTGAACTAAAGCAGCAAAATCCGGATGAGTGCACATGGCTTCAAATCTGAAAGGGAAGGGGCCTTTATTATGATCCACATTTTTTTCCAGAACCAAAATATTATGATCTGAACCAGACCTAGGAAGAGAGAGAGAGAGAAAGGAATTGGGAGATATCCCAATTTGTTGAAATCAAGAATCTATCCAGTTTGACTTGAATTAAATGGTTCCCAATCCTCCTAATAGACCAGGTGAATTTAGTGCCTTGGAGAGGGATATCAATCATACCTGTCGGGTTGAAGAATTTTTCAAGCTCCATCATACTATCTGAATAATCATCCAATCCTCCAAACTTTTTTGAAGGAAGGAGGGGAGAATTGAAGTCCCCTCCAAGCATCCAATGTTCATCACACCTTTCAGAAATAGCTTCACTAAGTTTTTCCCATAACAAAACTCTATCTCTGCTAGAGTTGGGGGCATAGATATTAACAAGATTCCAAGACTCTTGAGAGCCAGGTTCTTCCAGGGTAATCTCAAGGTGATTCTTACTCGTTGATCATAAAGATCCTTTCAATTTAGAGGGATTCCAAAGGATAGAAATACCACCAGACGCTCCTTCAGCTTCACAAACAAAAAAACTAGCTCCAAGCCATAAACTAACAATAGCTTTTTCAAAAGCTTCTTTCTTCATCTTCGTTTCTTGTAATAGGAGGACATCAACTTTATTATCCAGGATGCAGGATTTAACCAAAAAATGTTTATAGGGACTATTAAGGCCCCTAATATTCCAAGAGATGTACTTCATTAAAATTAAAAGCACCCTCCCCCCTAACTCCTAATAGCTCCCAAACTACTTTTTCTTGGGCTTCGATCCTGTGATCAAATCCAAGGTTTTATGTTTGCCAGCAGCCAAATCCCTTACAGTGTCTTTCAATCTTGATTCCATCTAGGAGGGTCTTCCCACCTTATTGACCTCATATTAATAAAAGGTAGAGAAATATTATATTAATATTCATGAACGACTAAAATAGGTACATTTTGATCAAGAGTACAACTAGCTTAGTTTAGACCAGAGGAACTCTCAACTCCTTTCCAATGTGCTTTTTCTTACCCAAAAAATAAAAAGGTGTCCAAAAAAAATTCACCCACAATATTGGAGAATCCATCAAAATAGCTAGCTAAAGGAGTACAATCCCTGTTAATCATCCTTGCAGCAGTATGGATAACATCCCCAAGACAATAGTAAACTAACACTTGTGTTGTTATAGGAGATGACTTCTAGACAACCAGGAACCCAAAAGATGTATTTTTTCTTCAAGGTATTGATCTGGTGCATTGTGCTTACAATAGTTTGTGGATGGGGTAATTCATACACCCTGATTGGGATATGTTTCGGCCAATGCACTATAGTACTTACTTCCATGCTACATCCAGAGCCATCTGCGGAGGTCATGTCTATGTAAGTGATAGTTTGAGTGAGCATAACTTCGACCTTCTTAAAAAATTGGTGCTGCCAGATGGGACAATTATTTGATGCTACCACTATGCTCTTCCCAGAAGAGACTGTCTCTTTCACAATGCTATGAAAGAACTAGACTGTTCAATACTCAAGATATGGAGCATTAACAAGGTCACATTTTTCACTTGCTATGCAATTTAGTTTGATTTATGGGAAAATGAATGTTGAATTGGATTTTCTCTTAACCTTCCCCAAAGAAACTTAAAATTTTAGGTCTACAGAATAAATCTGACAAAAGATCTCTCTCACAGTTTAACTACCATCAAAGTGAGTACATTTTTTTTAGAAACTACAATATTATTAGCTCATCTCAATATTATTAGTTGAAAATTCCACTTTGAATCACCAAAGCCTTCACAAAAAAAATTGCACAAAATTCAATAATGAAGAATTTATGCACAAATCCTCTTTTGAATGATGCACAAAGCCTCCACCGCAACACTTCACGGTTTGCTACTGGGCCTTGCAATGATGCGGGTGATATCAAATTTCTTTGAAGCATTTTTTGAAACAGTTCACTTTCCTTGTCTATGCTTCCACATAAGTTTTTTTTAATAAAATTTTGGTGAGCTTCATTGGTTGCTCTAGTGAGATATCTATCCAATAAAGAATGAAATGGGCGTGCTATAATTGGATGTTCCTTAGATAACCTTGTAACTGTGATGCTTAATAAAACTTTTCATATGTATGAAATGCCTCTAATAAACCTTTACCTCACCTCAATATCTCTAGTTAAGGCTATTGTAAATATGCTCTCTTGACAATTGAAGGTCCATTATTAGTAGCTTGTTATTGGAAACTTGATTATTGGAAAGTGTAATTAGGACTGTTAGATACATCTCATTTATGTACAACCCATATGACTTGTGGGGTTTTACCTATTTTAAATTCTCTTTGCGTCATGTTTGATAGTCATCAAATTGACAGAGACCCTTATGTGAAAACTAGTGCTTTCTAAGTTAAAGTTGGTTTGTAATGTGTTTTGTGGTTTAGCAAGTTACCCAAATATGAATTTTGTGTTGTTCTTAATGGTCTTAGCCTAACAATTGTTAAGGTAAACCATATGTTTGAAAAATGTATCAAGAAAGGAATAACAAATGGTTTATTTATTTACTGTGATAGTCACATTACCATCTGTATATAAAGGAAACCTCACTATGATCTTCAAATATTTAAAGTTTTCAAAGTAGATTTATTGACTTCAATCATTCTTTTTCATCTATCATTGTTCAAGGGATATCTTGTCAACCAAAAATCATTTTGAACATGGTTGAAGTCAATTATAAGATAAATTTTTGCACTAAAGGTGCCATAGTGTGAAACGTTGCCATGGTGGTTTTTATTCTTGAGAATTATTGTGACACAAGTTTTATGAGGCTGTCAAGGTTACCATAACCTAGAGGAAGATAAAAAACCACATCTACAATGGTGACTGTAGAGAGTACTAAGGGAGAGACACTATGCAATCCCTAGTGCATGGGACTTATTTATCCCCTCTACCTCTTGTTATCATCAAGTTAGTTTCTAATGCTTCCATATTTAAAAAATAAAAATTAGTTGTTTAGATTCTACATGTTGTTTGTGATGACCTGCACATGGAGTTTTTATTTTTGGTTCAAATGCTAAAATTATGTATAATATATATATGCATGTATAATTGAAATAAACACACCACTTGAAGTTTTATTTTAAGGGATAATGTGACTAAATCACATGTATTATTGTTGAATTCTTTCGATTAGCATAATAAATGACATTGTTGTCAAGTTCAACATGGACTGCAAAATAATGGTAACTTTATATTTTGATTGAAAGTTTATTGAAATTTTTGAGGAATGTCTTACATTGTTGTAATATTGATCTATATGATAAAGTTTTCTTTTTGTATTAAATGTTGTTTTGATGCACCACCTGAAATTTCTTTTTGTAAGCTAGGTCTAGATCATTATGGGCATTATCTTGGCACTAATGTGGATTAGTTCTACCAGGTTGTTGGGGGTATTGACATGATGGCATAGGCAATGGCATTGGCCAACATACCTCATGTTGTGGTAAATGTCTCATGTCAACTAGAAGTTATTTAATCTTCAATAAGAAATGATGGAAAATTTTGGTTACAAGTCATTATTGTCCATCATAGCATTATACATTTTGATCCTTTTCTTTTGGTAATTATTTTCCTAGAAGGATTTTCACTTTCCATAATGAAGCATGTTATTATGAGTCTTTATATATTTCTTTGACTGACTATTGGCATAATCATATTTTGTGAGTACTCTTCATTGTTTTCTTTGTTTATGTTACATTCAGACCTATATGTTCAAATATGATAGTGTCCATGGCCAGTGGAAGAAACATGAAGTGAAGGTCAAGGATGAAAAAAAATTACTTTTTGGTGAGACACACGTAGTTGTATTTGGTTGCAAGTAATTCATTTTTACTTCTTGTATGTTAAGACCATAGGGTATTCATAGTCATTATCAATGAATAGATTTGTATTAGTTTTAACTTGTGTTTTCATATCTTCACATTCTTATTGTGAATTAAAATTTCTATTGATTGTGGCAATTTTTATATTATAATAATCTTGTTGATTATTTGTTTTCTCATATTGTTGTAGTGTGAAAATCTTGTTGAATCAAAACAATTTCTCTTACCAGGGGCCATATTTTCTCATATTGTTGCAGTGTGGAAATCAAAACATAATTGAAGGTTCTTAATAATTCTAATAGTTGTACCAAGGGCCATGTTTAACAAACCAAATGCAATTGCTAACTTTTCACTATGGTGGCAAATAAATGATTCTTTTTTCTTCTATTCCAAAGCATTAAGTAAAAGTATTGAATCTGGAAATACCCTACTGCCTTCATTTTCCAAGCCAATTTCTCCAATTTTACATAGCTCTCCCATGTTTGTGGATGTGATTTGTCTCCTACAGTTTTTTAATTGATTTATGTTTCTACTGTGTTTGGACTTACTTTTGTAAACTTGCAATAGACAATACACTTTTATTCTTTTTGAATTGAGACTAATAGTAATTTTGTTGGTTGTATTGAGGCACAACTTAATTCATGGTGGAAAAGGAAACACCCTATTTCTCGTATCAGATGGCAAGTTGCATATAAAGGAGGAAAGATTCTAGAGTTATTGTTGACTGCATTAAAGGAGAGAGCTTCATAAATGGGACATGATCAACACTCTCCTTCTTGGATTCTACATGTTATGGCTTGCTCCAGGAAGATTTCCCACATTGTAGAAGTTTTAAGAGATGAAAGGGGCATGTGCTCGCATTGAAGGGCTCCAAGCATGTGTTTCCATCATTGCAAATTTTTTTTGGAGAAGTTTCTTTCTTGTCATTTCTGTGCATTGTAACTCAGATTTTTAGTGTTGTGACTAAAAACAAAAAATGTAATACTCTATTTCTAAGCATTTTTCAAGCAAGATAGATATTTCAAACTTGTGCAAGTTGTAAGAACACCTTCTTTTGATAAAGTTCAATGATTTTTCCTTCTCAATGACTATCTTATTGTGTGTAATTGATGATTGATATGTATTTTTGTGTTTTTTGTTTAAATCCTCAAATATCAGTCAATTAAAATGACTAAATATACTACTAATTGACATAAATCAAAGAACAGTGAATAAATGTGACTAAATATATGACCAGTGAAATTAGTGAATAAAAATGACTAAATAAGTGACCAGTTAACAACAATCAATGACTAAATTAATGACAAAATATATCAATGAATAAAAAATGACTAAATAAGTGACCAGATTACAACAATCAATGACTAAATATAATACCAAATCGATCAATCAAACCAACCAATAAATGACTAAAAATGGTTTAGTCATCAATCTGGTCGTGTTATAAATGACTGGAAATGAACTACTAATGGTCACATGATCATGTTTGGTCATTTATATGCAATTTTTAGTATTTTTTTAATCATATATTGTTGTTTCTATACTAGTGCAATTATTGAGTTTCATGAGAATCTTGTTTGTTTCTCTCCCAATAATTCTCCTCTTGGGAAGATATTATGGCACAAGAGGATGAAATCATTGATACATTTCTTTTAAAATATAGTAAGAGGGATTACATAGATGGAGATGCTAAGGTGACCTTAGATGCCCCCTGATAGAAGATCATCAACAAGAAGTTAAGTCCATTGAGGTTATGAATGCATAATTGGCTATTAGGTCTTCTCTAGTTATTGGATATCCTAAAATGCCTCCTCCTGAAACTCCTTTAACTATTGGACCTCCCAAGCCACCTCTCATTATAAGACCTCCTAAACCTCATGGCCATATCCTAAGCTTTGAAAAATAACTTACTAGTAACCATATGACATAGCAACCAAGTTATCATACTCTAGCTCACATATATAACACTAAAAAACATTAAGCACCCAAAAAAAACTCCAACATCCATCCCATTGCCTCAACCATATCTCCCACCTGCACCTAATATCCAATAATGTAGTGATAAAGAATATGACCTCGTCGAGCAACCTCATAACACTCCTTAGATCTCCTTGTGGGATTTAATTCAAACATCCCCTGTTTACCATAACATAATTCAAAGTGCTTTGCAAAATTTTGTGATCCCTCCTAGTACTCAACCAAATGATGTGGCAACTTTGATTGAGAATATGAACTCACCTAATTTGACATTGTCTTTCATCAAAATGAATTACCTCCTTTGGAAATACAAAAACAAAATGACGCCTTGATGATAATGGCTATTATTAACAGGGTTGGGATTAGACGTACCCTTATTGAAAATTCAGGGATTAATGTTTGTAGTGTAAATATTTTGGATAGAATTGGAGCAGACAATACCTTAATTCAACTCGTTGATTTTTCAATCAAAGGTTTTGATAACATGGAAAATAAAATTCTTGGTGTGATAACATTACCTGTTAAAGATGGTAAGGTTGTATTATAAACTCCCATCCATGTCATGCCCCATGATCTTTCATATAATCTTCTCTTGGGAAGACCATGGATTCATGAAATGAATGGAGTTCCTTCAACACTTCATCATGCAATGAAGTACATACAACAGTAAGGTCTACACGATAAAAGCTTATCCAAATTCAGAAAATTATTTACAAGCCAAAATAGGAAATGAAGGATCCTCTTACAACATAGACACCAACTACAAAAGTGGAACCTTTACAAGTTGAAGATAAAGATAAGTGTCTTTCAACTATGACAAATTTTTTGGATGATGACAGGGGATCATTAGATTTCACACCTACATTTATGGGGGAATACAAGATTACACCATCAAAATCAAGAAAATAGAAAGAAGCGACAAATATGGTATCAGCATAATCTATCACTGAATCATCAAAAACATCCACAACTTCTAGCAAAGAGGAAAACACAAATTACACATCTACTTATGATGAAAGTGATTATGAGAAACAACCATCTTCAAAAAAATGGAAGCCATTTATGGAAGAGGTTATAACCTTTTAAAATAACTTGGCTATAATGGAAAAGGATGTGGTGGTAAAGAGCAAGGCATTCGTCTTCCCATAGAGCCTAACACACAAGAAACAACAAGAGGTCTTGGCTATTGTCCTTCAAAAATAACAAAAAAATCAACAAGATATTCACTTAATCAATAACATTAATTGTTGGTCCTTGCCATGTGGTAGTTTTAGTATCATAACATACTCACTACCATGCATGGAGGTATAAATAAGTTTTATGCAATCATATTTCATTTTGCAAGGAGTAGTATATCATCATTCATTTTGGGCTCACCTTTGTCACTACACGGTGGGGCAAGGGGTTAGGTTCCCTTATGTTAGGTGCATTCCTTCTAGCAAGGAATCCCTTAAATCTCCTTAAAACGTTAGTGTAGCAAGTACACTAACATTTTAAGGGGGGGCATATAGTCCCCCACTCATTGTTTGCATAGGAATGGTCCATTTTTAGTGATGATAACATACATCTCCTAGGAAGTGTGACCTTTTCAATCAAAGTGTGACCTTCTTGATCTATGTAAGTGTCTCTTTGGTGGTGATATTGGGCTTGATGTCCTCCAAGAGTGTGATTTTTCTTGGAATATGATATTCCCCTTTGTGGTAATAATATGGCTAGCATTTCCTAAGGTGTGATCTCCTTTTATTCCTTGACTTGTCTTCTCTTGGTGGTGATGCCAAGTATGAAATCCCCTACGGTGTGACCTTTCATGTATTGAGCAAATCCCCTTTTTTTATTTTTGTAAATCATCTCTTGTGGTGGTATTGTTATAACATCCCTTGAGTTTTTAGCCCTATCCTATCATCGTTCATGCACCCCTTGAGGTGAGTTTTGTTCATCCCCCGAGATGTTAAACCTTGTACACCCCATGAGGCGAGTTTTGTTCATCCCTCGAGATGTTAAACCTTGTACACCCCTTGAGGCGAGTTATTTTCATCCCTCGAAACGTTAAACCTTGTGCACCCCCTGAGGTGAGTTTTTGTAAGATAGTTTATGGATTCAACATAATTGAGTTTATTGGGTCATGAACTTGAGCACCCCTTTTATACATGACCACCTAGCATAACATAACTTTCTTGCTAGTGGAGACATGTGTTTCATGAGTGATGTGGCATAACACAACTTGCTAGTCCTCATGGGAGCATTCCTTTATTTGATGGATGACGTTTGGTATTTGAGACAATTCAATACTAAGGTCTCTCTGCCTTACCAACTTGAATCCTTTAGTACAGTTAACCTTATGTTTTTTGTATGTCTTTTATGTGTATTCTTCGTGTTTACATCATGTGTGTTTTCATTTCGTCATCATCTTTATGTTCCATCATGCCATGTGTTTTCATCATGTATGCTTTGTGTTTTATGACATGTATGTTTGTGTATGTTGTCTTGCTGCACTTCATACATGTACATTCCTTTGTGCTTATGTTGGTTTACCATGGGATCTTGGATCCTAGGGGCTTGCATGCCCCCTAGATCCTTAGGCATCCTATCTCTTCAACATTTGGACAATCAAACCCCTCTTGACATAGATGTTGCTACTTTAGTGTGATTTTGAGCATAAGTTCATACTCTCATTAAAGTGGGAGCTAAATGTAGCATCATAAATTGTCACCCTTAACAATTTCACACTATGTTTTGCTCCACCTAAATTAATGAGCCTAATTGGGTCCCTAGTTTCCTAAATTATGTATTCTATAACCCATTTGTACCATTTTCCAAGAAATTGAAAACATTGAACAAATGAATCCATTTAATGTTTTTCCCCTAACACCTCATGTCCTGGAAAATAGGGCCAAGGCTGGGACACCCTAGGGCATCTACGTCCTATTATTTTGGGACATAATTTTAATATGCTAGTGTTGGAATTTTAACATTCAAAACCCAACTTGCAAAGGTCATCTATCAGGATTTGATTTTTGGGAATTTGGACAAATGCCTATAAATACCTAGTCTTTTCAACATTTGAAACTAGGGGCTGATGCAAGAAGTTGGGTCCACAAAAAAGCTTAAAAAGTGGAAGAATTTTTGTTGTTTTCAGAATTTGTCACACTAGGACTAAAAATTTGAGGCACTTACACAATGAATCTTAAAAAAAATTAGTACTATGAAATTTAGAATTCTGAATCTAGTTTCCAAATATGTAATTTATTCAAATACCTAGATGATAGAAATTGAATCTTGATAGAGATGTATAAAAACCACTTTCTAAAAGTCATTTTTTTTACCATACCATGCACGTGTACGGACACCACTTTTTGACCCAAATAAAATTATTTTGATAATTCCTTTTGGGGAAAAATAGCTAACAACATGAAGATTGATGAGGATATTTTTTATAAAAATTTTCACAATATTTCTTTTATTGAATATTTATTGGCCTTAATTGTTGTTTTTAAAAATCAATGTGTACGGACAACATAATTGGACCTAAACTAAACATTTTTTGAATCTTTTTTTCATTGTGTAGAGAATTTTCTGAAGATTGATGCCATATAATTTTTTTACAAGAAAATTAACCAAAAAAAAAGTTATTAAAAAACAAAAAAAGTCTAATATTTCAAGTTTATGGACTAGTTTGCTTAGATATTAATTAAAAATAACAAATATAGTCCAATCTTTAAAAAAATTATATATTTGGAAACTAGACATCATGTTCTCTAATGGGTTTTAATTTCATAGATTGATTTAGAAAAAAAGTCGATCAGCCATATTGCCAAAGTTGGACATTTCTATTGAACTTGCCTTAGTTTTTTACTTGTAGGTCAAAGGCTAAGGGTTGGGTTGCCAAGCCTTTCCCAAGCCTAAAATCGAGGCAGCATGTGGGTTGGGGATTCAATTTAAAAAAAAAAAAGTACACGTTACAAAATGCATACACATTCTTTATTTGCTTGATTATTTAAAAAAATAAATACTTTTAAAAAACACGTACGGGTTTTGCATTACAAAACATGTACGCATTTCTAAAAGGTATTTAAATTTTTAAATAAATGACTTGTCACGATGTTATAAAACACATCATTTATAAATGCATACCGTTTTTAGTCGCGAGGCAGCATTTTTAGGATCAATTACTGAAGCATAACACACCGCGTTTTTTAATAAGGTATGCAGCGTTCCTACGCAGATTTTTTGGCTGAAAATTCCCCTCTTCGTGGACCCAATTTCTTGATTTTAACCCCTAAAAAGGGATTTTATGATCAAGCATTATTTTCAAGAGCAAGTCAAGAGCAACACTTCAATGATTTATTACAACAATTCAAGATCCAAGCATCATGTCAAAGTGAATGTGAGTTCATATTGTTTTATTATCATTGTTTTTTGAAGGCTAACCCCTTTTGTAGGTCTCCAAAGCAATTCAAGCAATCAAGATCCAAGACCTTGAAGTGATGTGTATGACTTCAATCCTTCAAGGAAGCCATTGAGGGGTGGTGAATTTCAACACTTTGTGATTTTATCATTCCTTCCTTTTCATTATCATTTTAACATTGACATGGTCATTGTGGGAGTGGAAACACTTATACGGGGTTTGACTGAGACAAGCCCCTAAATGGCCCAACATTTTCCCTCTCTTTGAATGTGCAGGTTTTAGCTTTGAAGAGGATTGAAGGGAGCTTAAATGAAAATTTTTCATTGTTGCATTTGAAGCACTACATCTTGTCAATTCACGAAAACTCACCTACAAAATTATCTGATAGTGATTCGACAACTTTACAAGTGAAAACAAAAGTCTTGGATATGTCACCAGAGAACCTCAAAAGAAGGGGAGAGGCATAAAAGTACTTATATGCCCTAGGGAGAATTAGTCCTCCTATTCACACTAAAACCATTTTTTTCGGTAGGTACATAGTACTCTACACTTCCAAGATCTGCTTGCAAACTATCATTCCAGTCTGTGCATTGTCGAGATCTTGTATTTTACATATTAGGGCACATAGTCTAATTATTTTAATCATAGAAAATCAATTCCAATCCAATCCAATCCCCAAATTGATGGAGATCTAGGTCTGATTGGCTCACCTTCATGGTTGAAATACAACCTATACACCTTGTTGATCTCCATCTCAATGAAACCCTAGAAAGAGGCCTTGAACTATATTATTCTAAGCACTTAGGACTTAGGATCACCTTTATCTATAATTCAAAATGAAAGATAATTTTAACATGAAACAAAATTCCCAATGTACAATGACAATGAGAGAATTACTATAGATCATATAATGACTTACATGAAAGGACTTGCATAATGAACTCTATACACCCAAGACCATAGGTATAGAATACTAGCACGAAGAAACCAAAAGAATGTTAATACACTACAGAAATGTAGTTCACGAGGACATAATAACCCAGCCAAAATAACCCTGGACAAAATCAGCTAGTCACAATAACCCAGGGACAAAATAACCCGAGGTCATAATAACCCAAGCCAAAATAACCCGTGGTCAAAATAACCCATGGACAAAATATCCCCATAAGAATATAGAGAAAGGAATTTTTTTTTTATAAATTACATGTATGTTGTTAAAAAAAATTATTATTCAAAATTTCAATTAAAGTGTCAAATTATGAGCAATGCCTCTTATATAATCTAAAATGTTATGGTTTTCATAACCATCAATCAATCTTTTTAGTCTTTCTTTGAGTTCACAGTATTTTTTCTTGCTTGGTTTCCCAGTGTATCCAACCATATATTTCTCTATTCTATTCTCTTGGAGACTCTGTTCTTTTTTCACTGCTTTGATGAATTTATAGGCTGAGTTGTGTGATGCTTGAAGCAATTCACTAAATCCTTTGTGCCATCCCTCAATAGTATTATTGGTTATGGGAATATCATCTTGAGTAGTTGAATAGAAATTCCACATTGTGATTGGAAACTTGGGTGATCGTCTGTTGCCTCTTTTGGTTAGTTTGCCAATCCATGTGTCTTCAAAATAATCAATTATGGGTTGCAGGGTCTCCTCATGTTCTATATAATAAGGATATTGTTGAAGTGTTTCAAATGCATCAATTACGTCTATCTGAGGCATGAAAGCTAATGCAACAAGTTTCTTGATCTCATATGAAAATACTTCATTGGAACTGTAACGTGTTTGTAGACCTTCTTCTTGAACTTTCCTCCACAAGCATTGAGAGAAATGGAAAAAACATCCCCGAATAGTGGCATTTGGAAAATTTTCAGAAATAGCTCCCATGAAACCTAATTCAAAATCAATAAGTATAGTTTTTGGGTTTATATCAGGTTGAAGTTGTTTTAATTTTGTAAGTACTTGTGTATAAGTGGTTCTTGTTTTGTTGCTCATAAGAATATAAATGAGTGGAAATATTGCATCATTTTTCAAGCCAACAATCGTGTACAACTGTTGAAAAATATTTGGCACTGTTTTAAATGTACCGTCACTAAACCAATTTTCAGATTCTTTCAGTAATTGCAAATTTTGTGTGGTGGTGAATATTAAAAAACGATTCTCATCATTACTATCATGAAAAAGAAACTTTTCCCCTCTATTGGTAATTGTATATTCAACTGGTAAGATAAGATCTGCCGATGTGTGAGGATTTGGTGGTGGTGCTTCAAATCTTAATCTTTTTCTTCGAATCGTTTTGGATAATGCATGGGTTGATGGTATTGCTCCTGCTACGGGTAATGAAATATTAGAGCATGAAGTAGCGATGATATTTCTTGTAGAATCTTGAGTTGAGCATGCCATGTCTTTCATTTCTTTCAATTTGTGCTTTACGATGATCATCTCAGGTTTTGGAGCATGATTATGTTTTGTACTACTAATTACATCACTGGATTCTATTTGTGTTGTAGTATAGCACCGACTTGAACATTTATTTGTAAAATATTCCACACAATGCCAGATCGTTTTATTGATGCCTTGTCGATGAAACAAAAATGTGTAACCATCTACAATAAGTAAATTCTTGTTTTTTTGACTTGTTAAAAACTGAAGAGGCATTGTATATATTAAAAATTATGAAGAATGTGTTGATTCCCTAAAAAGTATATTGATTTTTTGTACACTCTTTTAGAAAACCCTAGGAAAATTTAAAATAGTGTTCAAAAAAATATATTACAAAATATCTTCTTTTATGAATTTGGATTTCTCTTCTTATCACTCTACACACTCTTACTTCTTCTCCCTTTCTTCCTTTCTTTACTTCTCTTAATTCTACCACTTTATATATCTTCTTAATGCCTTTTCATTTGTATCTTTTCATAATAACTCTTAATCAACTAATTCCCACGAAATTGCCTTTATTTTATAATTATTTACCATTTTATAGGCTATTTAAGCATATTAAAGGTGTTTTAAGGCTATTTTAGGGGTATATAATGGATATATGGTCTAAAAATGACCTAAATAGCCTCTATGGTGCCTCACAATCATATTTATAATTTATTTTATGTCATTTCTATTTTACTAGCTTGATCTAAAATGACTATGGGTTATTTTGTCCATGGGTTATTTTGACCATGGGTTATTTTGTCCATGGGTTATTATGACCACAGGTTATTCACAATCCTTAGGTTATTTTGGCGGGTTATTATCCGAGTTATTTTAGGTGGGTTATTATGTCGATGCAGAAAATATCCCTTTGCAAAATGAGAATGATGACAAAAGGTCTTTCAACAACTATAGAGGAGGAAGAGGAATAGGCATAAGAAATTGGAGAGGGAAGGATTCCAATTGTTACAAATATGGAAGATAAGGCCATTATGTAATAGACTATTGGTCAAATAAAAAGCAGTATGCCTTCTATGAGAACCCAGATCATGACATATTCAATTATGAGAAATAAAAACAATACTTCCAAAATGCACTTTCATAATCAAAAAGTGATAAATTACAATGTCTTAACACACCTAGGGGTGGTAGGGTAATGAGTAAAATACCTGAAGACATACTACAAGGAGCCCAAAGATGCCAAAAGGAAGAAATATATAGCTTTGAAACATCTAAAGAGAAATAAACATCCAAAGAAGCATAAAAAGATTAGAAACACGAACTAAAATAGAAGGAACGTGTTGAGCATACAATGAAAAATAAAGTTGTGGTAGTCACAAAGCAAGGTACAAATACCACAAGAGAAAATAACCCATCTATGAGACAAAGGATGAAGATTATGATGAAAAAGAAGAGGAAGAAAAATTATGACCTAATAGGTATCAACATGAGTAGATTGTGCAAAAATATAAGACGATTATTAGTCATGAACAATAGAATGACATCAATAAAATGACTTTTTCTTGAAAGAAGAGGATGCCCCACTAAAGCACCTAGCTGCAATGGCACAAAAAGACAAATTATTTGAAAAATGAAATAATTGTGTGAATATTAGAGCAAGTAGGAATTCCTAAAACCCTAGGTGAGGAAAATGTCTAAAACAAACAAATATTGGAATATGAGACCACTTATGATCACTATTGACATGACTCATAAGAAAATTAAACATGTAATGGTAGATCTAAGGTAAGATGTCATGATACTTCCAAAAATAATTTTGGAGTGATATGGAAAACCAATGATAGGAAGAACAACATATAACATCAGCCTAGTTGATGGATCATTCACGAGCTCAATAGGGACATGGAAGAAAGTAGAAATCAGTATCTTGGGAGTAAAACAAGTCATAGATTTTGAGATAACCGCCATGAAGGAACCATTTGACACTTTCAATGCCTTGATTTATAATGGTTCGTCAATGCAAATAATATAGTGGATTCAAGGAAATAAGAATTATCCTTTGCATAAAAAAATATAGTACACATACCTTTAGGATTAGAGACAAATAAACCATATTTAGAAGAAATAATTCCAAAATAATATTAAAAAAAACACTAAACTTTTATACTCCATAGCTAAGGTACCCAAAATTGAACTAACTAAAGAACCAAACTTAGAAGGGGAAATAGAGATCGAAATCAAGGATGGGAGTACTGATAGTGAAGAAGTCTTCGACGCTTGGCTCCAAGAAGAACCAAAATTAACATCTTAGAAGGTTTATGGGTTCAAAAGGATATTTATGGTGCATGAGAAACCCTAAAACTTACCACTGATTCTTGCAAGCCCACACAAGATACCACAAAATAATGAAAGTAAAGAAGAAGACGCCCGTTCAAGTTCTCCCCAAATAGCATGATAAATAACTCATATTTCAAGGAGGATCTCACATATTAACTACCTAAATACTTAGGGGTAAAACATCTTAATTCCTAATTAGATGATATGGAACAAAACTTTGATAATTAATACTTGTGATTATCCACACTCCAACATACCTGATAGGTCTAGATAATAGTTTATTTTCTGTTGGTTTTATACAGACTTTAAGATACTTTTGAACATACTTCCTGACAATATTCCATATTATATTATCCTTTTTGTATCCATTATATAGACCTAAGGCCAAAAACATGATGATGGAATTATGGTTTAATATATTAGCATTAAGTGGTTTATATGAATATGTGCATGAAAATGTTGATGGAAAGTTATGTTTAATTCTGATGGTTATCCCTGTGTATGTATTTTGTGAAACTAACTTGTTTACAACAAAAAGAGGAACCATGATGCACAGTTGTTGTGGGATGAACCCATAGCAAAAGGGGCATTGAATACCAAAATAGGGGATGCTGCAAAAATAGTTGAACGTGGTGGTTAATGGTCAAAGGCATTTAATGAAGATAGAACGTGTGTTACCATAAACAAAGGAGAATTCCACCAATCAAGTCCATGAAAAACAAAAAATTCACAAAGTTAACTAGTTCAACATATGATGGAAGGAGCTTAAATGTAACCAAAATAATTAACACAGCTATGCAGTATGCATTCATGGGGATTGCATACATGATGGTGTTCATTGGTTTGACAAAACTTGGAAATGAAACTCAACGTCACTTACTCAAGTTCACCCTCTTCAAGATTAATATAGAAAATAATCTTATTCTCACTCTTGCATTTGGTCCAGAAACTTGTGAAACATATCACTAAATAAAAATGGTGAGCTCAACAAGACAAAGGGTTGGGTCATAATTATAATGATTTTTTACCCTAGGCATCATTGTGTTGAACAAAAATATTTTCTTGATATGGAATCTACACTCAAGGTAGATGAATGGGAAGATGCCAAATAAGTATTTGTTGAGGAGAATCCCATCATTAAGGATTCAATTTTTAATTATCCTCCTAAAACTTGTGTGCATGGATTGGTTAGAACCTCCACACCCTAAAACATGAAGTTTAAAGGATTTTTTAAGAAACTTGATCTCATAATTTTCATTGATTTAGGCATTGTTGATGTGTTTTATGCACTTCTCAACACGGATGTCGTAGATGCACTACCTCTCTTGAAAGACAATCTTCCACAGTAAAATTCTGAGAACACTATCCCAAGGCCTCTGGCCAGTCTTGATAAAGGTGCTTGGAATATATCGAGTTGTTTGATGTGATTCTACGAGGAATCACAAAGTGATCTATAAGATGAGATTCTAAGCATGGGAAGTTGGGTTTGCAAATCACGGTTTCAAAGTCAGAAGTGAATGAAGCTTGATGGCTCTCCCTCAAAACAAAAAGTGAAACTCATCAAGTTCATCTGATTTAGCTTCATGGTGATGCTTTGGATCCTAATCTAACCAAAGATTAAAAGAAATAGCAAAAAGAGAAGGGTTAAGAAAGCTATTCTAATCCTAAGCTACGAATGAACAGTAACAATGGTGGCTGCTAAAGTAGACAGACTTCCTAAACTGAGTTTTACTTGACCAAGAGAAACCTATAGCTACACAAAACTAGTGCAATCTTCTAAGGACTGCAAATTTTCACATTACATATGCACATCATGTACATGCAATCGAACTAAGTTGCAACAATAAAGAAAAGAGGCTCAGACTAGCTTTGCAAAGTGATTCATCATCAATGAACCACAAAAAGCATGAATTGGAAGTTCATCAAATACTGAAATAGCAAACACCATCACCACTCCCATTCAAGAAACTAACACTAAAACTAACATGGAAGGTGAACCATGCATACATAAAGAGCAAACTCAAAAGGAACACCCATAAATCATGTAATGTTGCTTTCTATTGCTGCAGAATGTCTTTACATCAATTCTCCAACCCTTATAAATGAGGGGCAAGCCCCTATTTATAGTTTTCCAAAGCCCAAATCAATGGTTAAGATT
>VDFB02211226.1:0-14365 GCA_007258455.2 Sequoia sempervirens
TCTCTCCACCCACTTTCCATAATCTAATCACCCCTTCAAGCTATCCCGTTATGTCTTCATCCATGCCTAATCACGTTGCTTCTACTACCTTTGACAAGGGATATCCATCATATCCATCATACCCTTCATCTACATCCTCCTCTTATCCAACACCCGCATCCTCTTATCCTAGTCCACCATCTCAATACCCCTATCCTAATCCCCCATCCACATCCTCCTATCTAAATCCTTCATCCGCATATACCCACTACCCTAATCTTCCATGCCAATCTATGCACTCTAATCCTACATTCATACCTTCCTATCTTAATCCTACATCCACACCCTTCTACCTTAATCCTACATCCACATATCCTCATCCTAATCCACCGTCCCAATACCCTTATTATAATTCATCCCCCACATCCTCTTGTTCCACTACACCACCTATATCCTCTTGTCCTAATCCACAATCCATGTCCCCCTATCTTAATTCACCACTCCAATATCCTTACCTTAACCCTCCATCCAATCCTAGTCCTCCATCTACTCCTAGTCCTCCATCCAATCCCATTCATACATCTACTCCTAGTCTTCCATCCACTCCCATTCAGCCATCCCATCCTAGTCCTCCATCTACTCCTAGTCCTCCATCCAATCCCATTCACCCATCCAATCCTAATCCTCCATTTACTCATAGTCCTACATTCAATCCCATTCTTCCATCTAACCCTAGTCCACCAATCCATAATCCCTCATCCATTTCTACCAAGCCAACCATATGCAAGTCTCTCATTTCAGAAGTTCTCCAAGGACTAATTACAAAAAAGCCATCCCCAACTCCACATCTTGAAGTCATGGAACCATGCCATCTAGATCCATCATCCACGGTCACTAGTGATGAGACCCTTCTCCATACCACACCTATTATTGATGTTACCACCCCTAGTACTGCTCAAACCACTAAATCCATTGAACCCCCACCACCTACTCCAAGAACCACCGAATCCATCAAAGATACCCAAATCCAATCCACTCCCTCTACTCCTAGGTCTACCCAATCCATCGAAGATACCCAAATCCAATCCACTCCCTCTACTCCTAGGTCTACCCAATCCATCAAAGATACCCAAATCCAATCCACTCCTCCCACTCCTAGTAGCACCAAAATTGATTCCAATGAACCCCATGAATCTTTCGTTCCTCCATCTTCCCCACTTGAAGAGTCCCAAAAAGACTCCGTTACAATGCCTCCCGCACATGATGAGTCACGTCAAGAGTCTAATCCAAAGCATGCAAGTATATCCCCTTCTCCAGATCAAGATCCTACCATCCTATCTAGTCCACCTCAAGATCACAGTACCCCATCCATTCCATCCCATGATCCTCTTGGCATTCAAGATTCTACCACTCCATCTCCATCTCCATTGCATGAACTTGCTACCACAAAATCAGATCCTATCATATCCCCTACTCCCTCTCTAGATACAACCCATCCAAATGCTGCTATCCCACCATCTCCTTCTCAGGATCCCCCATCATCGCCTAAAAATGCTATCCCCACACCGCTTGCATATCCCCTTGGTACTCTCACATTCTTCCATGGTGGCCTCCTTGCAGAAGAAAAACATAGTGTATATACCACCCATCATCCCCACCTAATAATGGACTGCATCATGTTTTCAAAATAACAAAATCCTATCATGGATCGAGATGCTCCAAGAACATGAACTATCAAGGAAAAGGTCTAGGCCTTCATGACAAGGTATTTTAGAGCCATCAAGTCAAAGAACAAATCTACATACAAGGTCTTGGATCTATTCCCCAAGACTCACAATCTAAACCGTTGGTACAACCTCTAGACATTTTCAACGAGCCTTTTCCAAAAGAAATGTCGACTCTTCCCATCGCCCCACCAGATCATATGTTTCCATCCCTCCTCCTCTATCGTATCACCTCAAAACAACCGTCCATATTCCTCCTTCATCTGCTCCATCCATTTTGGGTCCTTACATCCCTCCATCCACCATCTCTCATCCTTCATCTACTTTATCCATCTTGGGCCCGTATATCCCAAGATCACCTCCTCCATCTCATTCGCTCATCCATACAATGCCTATCCATGTCATCCATCATAAACATCCCTCTCACATACCCCATAGTCAGGATCAACAAAGGCACATACCTAAAAATCCTCCATCTACACATAATCCCTATACTCCTACCTGCATTGCTCCACATCGTCCATCCCCTCACACCCATCCCATTGCTAGTACGAGCACTTTGGATGTCAGAGGAAAAATGTATCAATCTAAACACCCACATGAATCCAACGCTTCCCATGTCCCCTCTAAAAGACATGGTAAAGAAAAGAAAAATCAAATCCACAATCCAAATCAAACCCATCAGCCACAAAGGCCCACTAAAGAAAAAATCAAAACCATGTGGATCCCAAAGAAAAAAGATGCAATGCCATCAAATGAAAAACCTGTAAGAACATCCAAAGTTGCTAATCCAAAAGCTATCCATACTCACCTTTCATCTCCTAAGTCTGTTTTGGGTCCTCATGTCCCGAAATTCACCATTCCATCTCCTCCATTATCCCCACATTCTCCATCCATCAATCCTATTATCGTTTCACCTCCACCATCACATGTGCCAATGTTGGTCCTGAACACATCTCCCCATCACATATCCACCCCATCATTCTATCCATACCGTTTCCAACATCCCATACATTATCCCATGTATCAACCCCATCAAATCCCTCTAATTCATCCTCTTGCATAAGGTTGTACCAACATCCAATAGTCGGTTTGAACATGGGCTCTTAACACCTTGATCCTTATCACATGTCCTTACCCATCTCCTTCTGCATAACATCCAAAAAGTCAAAAATCCAAAAAAAAAAAGTCAAAAAAGAGAGAAATAGATTAGATCCAATGGGTGACTTTCCTTCCGCCAGGCCATTCCGCTGGCATCCTTCCTTCCATTCCACCCATTTTTGTGCATTCCCTCCATCCATACTTTCCATTTATTCCACCCGTCTTCTAATATGTGTCCCTCTTCACCATCCACTCCATCCCTCCCTATTTTCATCCTACCATCATATCCCATTTATCTCCCACATTCCCCTCCATCCCTTCTTGTGATCTTGATCCAAAATTGGGGCACCTATCTGCTTCATGCTTTGGACACCCTATTGGTATACATTCCCTTCATCCATGCTCTATCATATTCCTTGGTCACCCATCCTGTCCTCCTTCAGTTATCTCCTTTATCTTATCATCCACTCGTCTTACATACCTCATCATATCTGACATATCTAGAGTGGGGGCATCTGCTTCCTTTGTGACAGTCCTTGGAGAAATCATCTATCATAACAGCATCCCTTCCATCTGCCCATCCTTGTCTTCATATCCCTCTATCCTAGCACCCCTTTCATCTCCCAATCCTATCCATCTATCTTAGCATCCCTTCTATCTGCCCATCCTTGTCTTCGTATCCCTCTATCCTAACATCCCTTTCACCTCCCAATCCTTATATTCCCATCCATCCAAACAATCCCTCCCATCCCCCATCCCTATCCTATATCTTTATCTAATCTTTCATCTTTATCCTCATCCCATCTCATCCCACCTCCCAATCCCTTGTCATTGGTATCTGGCTATAGGCCTCCCCCCATGCAACCCAATGCCATTTATCTCATCATCATCACCCTTGCTTCTCTTGCACATCTTTCCAATCCCCTATCACTTTTCATCCCTCCTCTATCTATCATACCATCCTCCCAAGTCATTTTAATGCGTTGATAACTATCCCCGCCCTGAGCTTTATGTGATCGTCATCATCTTATCCAATCCAATAGGTCTATCCTATCTTGTCATATCGGTCCCATCTTTTTATCCACTTGTCCTATCATCATCCATCATCCTTTGTCCATTGTTTGCCTTTGGTCTTGTCGAACTACGTTGCCCCTGCGCTTTCACGTAGGCAAGGTCGATCATTTGATCCGCCCCCGGGGTTCCATCATCGATCTTCATTGTCCACTTTGCTCTTCTATCGTCTATCATCAGTCTTTCTCCTTTTGTCCATCCTATCCCCTACCCATCCCCCCCATCCCTTATTTTTTCCCCCCCATCCCCCTATTTTTCCTATCCCTTACCCATCCCCATCCTTTTTCCCCATCCCCTATTTTTCCTACCCCCTATCCTAATCCCCATCCCCCTAATCCCCCACTCTACCCCACCATCCCCATCCCATCCCCCATCCCCATCCCATCCCTCTCCCCTACCCTATCCCCCATCCCCTATTTTTCCTATCCCCTATTTTCCTACCCCCTACCCGCCGTTGCCCCCTCCCTACCTATCCTCCCCATCCTCTTCAAGTTCTTTATCTTTCACCTTCTTTTCTGCTCTCTAAATTAAATAAAATGGGTCAGCTTAATTTAATTTTAGTCTGAGTTTTACCTTTTGATTTAAAATCAATTTAAAATTCTTCATTCTCTCTCCTTGTCACATCCTCCATGATCTTGCTCTAACCTAAATTAATTTAATTAATTCATGATTATGATGTGCATCCTCTTAATCAAAGATTAATGCCACATCCTCCTACATTTGCCACTTGCCTCTAATCTTCCATTAATTACTCTAATCCAATATTTGCACTACCTTAACCAAGGTCATTAGCCATATTTAGCACCACCTTTTTGGTCAACCTTTTCATTTACCTCTTTTTAGCATCGATCCTATTTCCCATGTGAATTTTTAATTCACATTTATTTATCCTAGATCCTAAGGCTTCTAGAACCTTGGACTTGTCACATCATCTACATGTGACCAAGTACCACCTTTTTGGAGCTCACCTTTTATCCTTTAGACTCTCCTAAGAATGTGAATTTTTAATTCACATTTATATTTTCAACCACCTCTCCTTTTCCCATGGGGATTTTTGAGGAATTCCAAAATTCCTCAAATGTCCCTTTCACTCTCACTTCAGGACAAGGAATCCCTTTTTGAGGAAATTTTCTCACTCTCCAAGGTGCTTGGAAGGTACTTGTCCTTCCTCCACCTCATGTACCTTTTGGCCACCTCACTTACACCTCATCTCCCCTTAGCCACTTCACCATCCACATGTCAAGATGTGAGGGCTTGTGAGTTCTCAACTCACCATAGCCCTTCATCTTGACCTTGTTGGATGAATCTTGACCATTGAATTCTCTAGAAAATTCAAATTCCCCTATAAATACCCCCTCCTCAAAGGAATTTTCAACACTTTTTGATTTGAGCAACCTTATGCTTCCAATTTGCATTCTCAAGCACTTGCTATCATTTAGCCATCCACTTTGATCATCTTGCACATTCAATCTTGCATCTAGCTACATCAAAATCCATCAAAGGAGTACACAAATCCATCAAAATCAAGGGCCAACCAAGGAGTCTTCAACAACAAGGAAGGTATAATCGATTTATGTTTGTATTTCATTTATTTTCCTTGTTTTATCACTCTTTAGGCTAATCATTGAAGTGTTCTTAGTATTTTTATCATTTGCATTTTTAGTTATTTTGCACATTAGAATAGGGTAAAATTCCAAGGTACACAACAATTTTTCCTATTATTAGAATCTTCAATGTTTAGTCTAAAACACATAGTTTAATAGGGCTATTTTCCAATCAAGTTTTCAAGACTCAAAAAGATCAAACCCAAGTTTGATTGACTTACCTTTGAGATTGAAAGTTAATCTATTGTCCTTGTTGATTTGCATCCTAATGAAACCCTTGAAAAAGGTAGAATTGACCTTAGGTTTTGGACATCAAACATCTAGGGTCCCATTTTTCTATGTTTCATTTTGGTGAACTTGTTATTTGACATCATAATGTTTTTGTATTTGGAAGTCTTTCAAACCCTAGATCTAGATATTGCATTGCATTTTTCATTTAGGGTTTCATTTTTGCATTATAAAAAATCATAAAAATACAAAAAATTGCATCCATGTAGTGTACCATAAGATACATTAGGGTTTGTTTAAGTCATCTTAGATCTGATTTATATTCAAATTGAATTCATTAAGTTATTCCAATTTGGAATTATTCATTGCATTCAAATTTCATCTTTCATTTAGATCAAAAAAGTAAAAAAAAAATATAATTGTGTTTCAAAATTGCATCAAATCATTGTTTTCAAAATAAATTACATCTTAGAATTAGTCAAGAATTGCATATTAGATCTGAAAATTGCATTTCAAATTATCATTTTCTTCTTAAAAAATTTCCACATTATTGCATGATTGCATTTTCAATTTCCTAGTCATAAAATCAGCAAAATTTTCTAGAAATATTCATTGTAAAAACTATCTGCACAAAGATTTGAGAATGTTAAATAGTAACAAGAATATTCAAACTTTGAATTTTTTGAAACCTTGCCTAGGACATAGGCGCCCTAGCTACCACTTTCCTACTTCTTCCACCTAAAATTTGTCACAAATATTTGTTGCTATGTTTTCAGTAGGGTTTTGTTGTCTAAATTTGTCTTTACATTAGGAAATTTTCATTTTGCATTCTACATTGTTGCACATTTACACTCATAAATTCACAAACATAAAGTTGGAAAAAATCTAGAAAATATTCATTATTACACCTATTTGAGTGTATAATCAGAAACCTTAAACAACACCCTAAATAGTCAAAATTTGAATTTTATAAAAGCATATCAAGGACATAGGTGCCTTGTGCACCTTTGTCCTACTTTTTTTGTAATATCCCTCTTAAAGAATTTCTAATCTCCTATAAATGATCTTTTCTCAAATTCAAAAATGAAGAAATCAAGCATAATGAAACTTCATCGAAATTCCCAAATTTATCATTAAATGATATGCAATTGGAAAAAGGGCACCTTGCTACAGAAATATCATGATTTTTGAAATTTTTTGTTTTCATTAACAACAATGAACAAAAACAACAACCATGTTGCAATTTACATCATTTGGAACTCATTACAAATGCCAAACTTCAAGAAAATATATAGTAGCTTCACATACCAAAGCATTGTATTGTCCCTTAGTAGATAAATAAATCATATTTCTATAAAATATCCTTTTCTAAAAAATTATATCAAATTCTATGAAATAAATATTCTCCCACTGAGATATTGTAATTAGCAACAAATAATAAAATTGGGTATGAAATATTCTTCTCCAATTTATACAAAATGACTCAACAAAGAGGGAAAAAGATATTAGATGATGTTTTTATGGTGTATACATGTAAAAATACCTCATATAAGTTTTCATAATCTATCGATAACTGTAAGACTTGTCGATGAACTTGAGCACCCAGGATCACTTGCAAAACCAAGATAAACCTTCCACACGAGAGCAACAAGAGATAAAATGCTGGAATATAGTGCAATACAAAAATGATGTTATTATCACACATTAAATGATACAATATGCCTCAACTCTCCTTGAATTGATTGAGTGAATATGAACTCATCTAGACTAGATAGGAGGTAGAGGTGAGTGCAAAATATATAGTAGAATATGGGAAAATAATTACAAGAGGGGCAATAACTCCCAAATAACCAAATTAGGTTGGAGTTATGCGTACTTGGAAAATGCCAAACATGTGGCATAACCTTCTCAGAAAGAGATAGATGTGTAGTTTTGTGAGGTGGAATATAAAGCCAAAAGAGGGTGTGAAACTCAACCACCCAAGTATGAGTGGGAGCAACACATGTAATCAATGGATTATGCCATGTGTCCTCACATGAGCCACATCTCCTATAACCTAAGGTATGCTTAATAATGTGTAGGAAAAATAATATTAAAAAACCTACACTAACACCCCCCTTAAGCATAGCTTAGGTGGATGAAAGGATGAAATAATGCAAAGATGGGTCCCGACTACAAGGCCATGTAAGGTACCCATGTACAATGATGAAACCTCTCAAAACATGAGAAAGAGAAAACCCGTAGGAAAAAACTCTCCCCCAAGAGAGAAGAAAAGAGACCATATAGTCCCCCAATGTATAATCTCCTGCATTGTTGGTGAATGCTTGACACAAGAAGCTAAAGATGATCCAAGATCGTTGAACACTATTTTTCCCCTTAGGAAGAAAGAAAACCAAGGATGTATGTAAGATATCTTCCCATTCCTGAAAGGAATATGAAGGAAGAATGTATGATGTCTCTGAATTTTGTTTAGGTGTGCCCATGTCGATACTAAAAGTTGTCACCATCAAATAAAGTGTTCTAGGCCACACTATAGAAGATGAAAATCCAAAACCTAGTGGAGATGGATGTAGAACAAAATCTGAAGAAAAAGATATCTCCTTTGAAGACAAGTGTGCCTCCTCCAAATGTTGCTCAAAAGTATCCACAATCATGCCAAATTGTGATGAATGATCATGTGGAGAATGAAAAAGAGGATACAAAGGTTCCTCCACAACAACTAAAGAAGAATCAACTTCATGAAAGAGGAGATGGATGTCTTGAATAGTATCTCCCAAGTCTAAAACATGAGACTCCATAAATAAACCTGCAATGTCTGTCAAGTAGTCATCTGAAGTAGCTATATCAGGAAGACAATGTGTATCCTACTGCACTGAATGACAAGAAGCCATGAATGTAGTGACACAAGTATCTTTAGATGCAATAGTAAATAGAGGAGAAGGAATGCAAGGCTCAAGAACTGGATCACATGTGAGAATACCCAAGTTCAAGTAGCCAAATTTCTCCTCAAAATCAAAGCTCACACTAGGAGTGTGTTCAACAACCAAAGGATCAGAACCATCATCAGGTGCAAAGTATAAAAAGGTATACAACCAAGATGCATGATCAACCTGCCCAATAGCAATTATCTCTCTGCTCTCCAAGTCTCTGATAATAACTAAATCAAGTGTGAATTCAACAGTATTCCCCATTCCACCATGAGTGATCTGATAGATGGAAAAAAGATTGTTTGAAAGATGAGGTAAACACAAAAAAACATTATAAGTACCATCCCCAATATCAATAGATCCTTTCCCAATTACATCCATGTATATATTATTTCCCATCATAATAGGTGGCATAGCACAAGGCTCAAAAGAAGAGAACATAGACTATGTAGAATCCATATGATGAGAAGCTCCAGAATCTAGGAGCCATCTCCTTGATCCAAGACCTGTAGAAGCACAAAGAGCTTTACCTTTTGATTTACCTACCCCCTATAGTATGGCCCTTTTCCTTATCAAATTCTGAATTTTTGGAATTAGAAGAAGAAGCTGAATCAACCATTCGATAAGGCAAACTGATGTTGTTCTTTGCTAAAAGATTCTTCAACTCATCAATTTGTTTTAAGTAACATTGATGTTCATCATGCCCAAATTTTTTTCAATATGGACAAGTGAGCTTCTCCTTCTTAGATGAATCCTCCTTTGAAGAGAATTTAGAGTCTACTTTAGAAGTAGATGAATATTTATCTGAATCTTTCTTTCTATCACCTTGGTTTTGTTGTTTCTTGTTTTGTTTATTAGTGCCTTCTTTTGTAGTCAAGGCTTGAGATTTGGAAGATTTAATAATGCCCATTTGAATCAATTTATCTTGCTCCTTTGTGAGATCAGATGTGAACTCACTTAGGGAAGGCATACTAAATCCTTTTCCTAAGGCTCTTTTCATTGCATGAAATGTAGAAACAAACACTACATAATCAGGACCAAGTTTTGAAAGAATACTTGAAATCAACTGTGAGTCATCCTTTTTAACTCCACATTGCTCCAACTACAATCTTATGACATTCAATTTAGTAAATAAATCTTGAATGGTGTCAAAATTGAATGGGCTCAATCCTATGAGCTCATTCTCTAATGAATGTGCTCTCAAATCATCCTATTTACCAAAGAGAGTATTCAAAGTATTCCACACTTCATTTGGTGATTTTGCAAACATAATATGAAAGTGTAGATTAGGAGATACAACCATGCATAAGGTTCCAAAAGCTTCATCACACTTATTGAACCATTTAGGCTTATCTTCGTCTTCTGTAGGTTCCTTATCAATACCCATTATTATTCTATACAATTTTAACTTTCTTAAGTGAATTTCAATTTCATTTTTCCACTAAAATTAATTGTATGGTGTGAGTAGAGGAACCAATTTATCCATTTTATATTGTTGTTGCAATGTGAGAGAAAAAAATGCAAGAAGAACACACATAGACACCCCCCTTTTTCACTCAATAAAGAATCCCCCCCAACAAAAAATGATTTGGAACTTTATAAATTAGTGCATTTACAATGTTGGAGTTGTTTTCCAAAGTTTTTCAAGTGTCCAAAATGGACTCAAATATTGAAAGTACAATCAAATCTCAAAATTATAACTTCAAAATAGCACCAATGTATAGTTCTCAAAAAAATATCAACTTTCAAAAAAAGAATCACCTTGATCCAAGGTCATATATGAAAGTTATAGCCGTTTGAAGTTTAAAAAATGAGAATTGTCCTTCAGATCTGCTGATAAAACTGATTTTCTAGAAAATTTGGATCACTTGAGAAAAAATGGATCAGACCACTACAAAGCCTGTGAAATTCTACCCCAAATCAAAAAAAAAAAATCTCTAAAAAAAGAGCTCATATGACTAAATTATGGCCCTCCAAAGATTGACTACAAAATCAAAACTGCAATTGGAGAGGGGGTCTGCTGAATGTTTTGATCTAGTTTCTGCAAAATATGTAACCTATATGCAGAAACTAGCAATGACCCAGATATTGTTTTTCTGCTACGAACAAAACCCAGATGGCATATTTTCTTCAAAATATACAGAAAATGTGGAACTAGTGTAAAAAAAAGGCCTTTAGCAACATAAAACGACCCCAACAACCAAAACACGACATGAAAAGGTAGAATCATCTACTTAAGACAAGAAAAGGCATGTTGCAACCTGCAATACTAGTAAAAAAGATCACAAATCTCTCAAATTTGAGAAGGGGCTTGCACATCTGACGCTCTAATACCATGTAAGAGTTGTTGATGTACTTGAGCACCCAGTATCACCTGTAAAACCAAGATAAACCTTCCACATGAGAGAAACAAGAGATAAAATGTTGGAATATAGTGCAATAACAGAATGATGTTATTATCACACACTAAATGATACAATGTGCCTCAACTCTCCCTTGAATTGATTGAGTGAATATGAACTCATCTAGATAGATAGGAGGGAGAGGTGAGTGCAAAATATATAGTAGAATATGGGAAAATAATTCTGAGAGGGGCAATAACTCCCAAATAACCAAATTAGGTGGGAGTTATGCCTTCTTGGAAAATGCCAAACATGTGGCATAACCTACTCAAAAAGAGACAAATGCGTGGTTTTGTGAGGTGGCATATAAAGCCAAAAGAGGGTGTGAAACTCAACCACCCAAGTATGAGTGGGAGCAACACATGTAATCGATGGATTACGCCATGTGTCCTCACATGAACCACATCTCTTATAAACTAAGGTATGCTTAATAATGTGTAGGGAAAATAATATTATAAAACTTACACTAACAATAACAGTATGAGACAATAGTAGGAAAATACTTATGAAAAATCCAATATTGCATTACCAAAATAACACCAAATCGATGCCAAACATAACACATAATTCCTCTACAAACTCAATAATTAAAAGAAGCATTATTACATAAAAATATTCTTCAATACATGGTATTAACTTCTTACAAGAAAATCACAAAAAATTGGAAACACAATCACACATCTATACTATGAACTCCTACTTGACAAAGGAAACAAAGAACTAATTTGAAATCTTTGTAGCACACTATCAAACCCTGAGTGAATTTGAACCTAAAGACTATCATGACCATTGTATTCAAGCCTCAAAATCCTTGGTTTAGTAGCCTCTATTCTTTCTTCCATGGTTGCCCATCCTTAGAAGGAATATCAAAACCTATGAAAGAAACATGCATAGAATGAAACCATAATGCCAAAAATTATATTTTATATGTGTTGCCTTTTTTAGGAAACATCTTGGGAACCCAAATCCCATGCCAAAAAAGAGGAATCTTTCATACGAAGTAAGTAACTCCCACCATAAGTTTTCCCATACAAATTGTTATGTGTCGATTGAAGTCTTGCAACTTAATTTGCCACAATTGCTTTAAAATAACTCCCAATTTCCAATGCCCCATTTGGATCCATGATGATAAAATTAAAATAAATATTAATTTTTTCCCAAATTTGATTTTATAAATTTATCTTGAAAATCCAATTTACTCAATTTATCCACAAGTCTTGATTAACAATTTTGAAAACTGAATTTCCTAAAAATAGTAATTGCTATTTTTAGAAAATGGTACATTATGAGTCCTCCATCCCAAAAAATTCTTTCCCTCAAGCAATTAAAAATAATAATTCTTCAAAAACCTTATGCCAAAATTATATATCATACCAACATGCATATTAAGCCCTGATCCTATACCTGTGAAGAGTTGCATTCTTTGCCAAAGAGTATTGTGCAAAAATGAGGACTCATATTCCTTTGTTCCAATGCTATGAATCCAAAAGAAAAATATATGCAATCTAATCTCTTGTATGTCTAATTAATTGATGTATTCATTCTCATACCTCAACTGAAACACTTCTCCCAATAATAAAAATATGATATTTTATGCTTGTAGGACCGATACAAGATTCAATGCACTCTCCATTACAAAAGATATGAAATTAGTAAATAGATTATTCTCTTACCTTCATAGTACTAAAATATTCAATGCAAGAATGTGTAGCGAAAAGCACATACTTTATCTTAGCTTGAGAAATATTACTTTAAGCTTCATAGACTGATTTAAGACATCCATAGTATAGTATAGGAATGGAAAATATCATCATACAATAGTAAAATGTATAACACAATTCTCCCAAGTTTAAATTTGTAAGCAACAACCCATTTGAATAAAAGTTGTTTTTCCTAAGGATATCTACAGACACCAACTTATCACCTCATTTTTGTGACTCATCACTTTGAGTATTTTTCAAATGAATACAATAAATTTCTTAGGTAAATCCAATAAAGTAACATTTTATAATCCCCAACACATTTAAATCCCATTAAACACTAATAGAAACTCAAAATCACACAATATTATCAAAGTTGTTTAGCTCAAATGAAAAACTAAACCCACAACTTCTAGAGATGATATAAATTGGGAAATTAACAATATGAAATGACCTGCAACAAGATGGAATTTTTCTTCAATAGCAGCACATTCCCAAATATACATGACACTCAATTCATCAGACAACCTCATTGGGAACCTCCAGTCAACACACACATAGTGTGCTTCTAGAATGTAGTGCCCCTCCATGATTCACCTTTTTATGATGCTTATGTCAAATGCTTGTGGATTCATTTTATGTCTCAGGTACTCATTACTTGTGGTTAAAACATTTTATAATAACATTAGTTACAGTACGTTACTATGTTAGATGATGTAATACTCAAGACTTGTTAAGATGCTAGGTTTATATATGTTATGTTTGTTGTTTATGTTTACTATGAGACTAAGATATATTTCTTTATGATTACATGTTGATGATGTATTAGGATGTTAGCATACTAACCTTTCTTGATGATTTATATGAAATGATCTAAGAAGTGTAAATGCTTTATGTCTATGATAGCCCTTGTTTAATGATTTTATTTAAGGATATTTGAAGTACTAACCTTTAATAATGATATGTTTAGATTATTGTCATGACTATGTGTGATGTTTTATGTTAGGACTTATCGTGTGAGTTTATAGATATGATTATCATATTGATATATGCTTATGGATATTCTAATGACTAATGGAATAGTGATGTTAAATGTTGATTGCTAGCCTTTGATTATATTGATCATGATTATTGCATGTTTATGTATATGCTAGAAATATAATGTGTTACGTTATTTTGGAATGGTTTGTGATTATTGAGGTTACAAGATGCTATCTGATATATTATATGATGCTTTTAAATGTTATTTAGGTGTGAAGGGAAGGATGTTGTATTTCTCACTTGTGAGAACCCTACAATGTTTTGATTTCCTTTCATTAGGTATGTGATGATTATATATATGTGCACAACCATTTTGTGTGCTACAGGTTGTAGGTACTAGGCATCAAATCCACCTAAATTGGCAGGTTTGAGTGTTGCTTAAACCCAATGGAATAGTTTATTGGAGATAGCACTTGGTTCCCTACCCTATCCATCATCCTCGAAGATGATGAGTATCTGGTCTGATACCTTGTATGTGTGTTAGTGTTGTATGTGGTCAGTTGGTCTTGCTTTTCAACCCTAGTTGGGGTTCAAGTAATTGTTTGGAATTTGGTTTGTTTAATTTAAAATTGATTGATAAATGTTGTT